>PVIA01009683.1:0-58741 GCA_004024845.1 Tonatia bakeri
GTTTGTGGGGATTCCAAAGGACTTTGGGATCTCAGTGAAGACATTAAGTCATTACTCTTAAGTTTGTATAACTCTTTAAATAAATAATCCCTTTCCTTTTCACCAGTCTCTGGCATTGAGAGACGTCGTTCCCTGGCAGCAGGCAAGGTGAACCTAGTACAGGGTGAGGGACCCCTGGAGCACAAGGGTGTGTCCGTTCAGTAATAGTGTATCAGTCATCCCCCACCCCACCCCCTGTCTGCTCTGTAATAGTAGGTCCTCATTGATTATTGATCCAATAGAAATCTTACTGATTGCCTGTGTGTGTGAGATGAGAGAGAACTCACATGTAGGATGCACAAAACTGCTCTTACATTGCTATAAACAAAACTTAGATTGTGCATAGAACGTCTCGTTAGTTGGCAATGCTCAAATGCATCCGCATAGCTCCTGTTGGCATCTTGCCTCTTAAAGAGGGGTTAACGTGGCTTGAGTTTGCTTAAGGCAAAAGACAGACCAAGAGACATGTTGAAGACTCTCTGACAGATATTTGTATTGAAAGTACGTGGTGTGCCAGGCACTATGCTAAGCATGTCCTCCTTATTACCTCTTTCAAACCCTCAACAATCCAGTAATGTAAGTTTTTTTTATTATGCCTATTTTGGAGTTGAGGGAACTAAGACTTATCGGGGTTAAGTGACTTTCCCAGGGCCATACACACATGGTCTTTCTGTCTGCAGACCCCAAGTTCTTAGCCCTTGTGTTAGATGGTGAGGTGGGGAAGGATAGAGCTGTATTGGAAGTGAGGCTATGGGTTTATTGCTCTTATTGGTAAAAATATTAAATGTACTTTCATATTGTCCAAGATGAAAAATAACAATTCTCAACTGTTGGAGAGAGTTTGGGGAAATAGTGATGCAAATACCCCTTGGAAGAAAGTAAGATGATACACATTTTCTAGAGTGCGATTCAACACAAAAGCCCTTAAACAGTGACAATACTTTAATTCTGTAATTTCATTCTAGGCATTTTGCCTAAGAATATAATTGGACAATTATATAGGCATATGTGTAAAGCTGTTTATTATAGGAGTTATTACAATAGCATAAATCTGGGAAAATCAACCAATAATGGGCAAGTGGTTAAACAATGTCAGGTATGACAAAATATGCATCCATCCATGGAAAGTGCCAATAGTCAGAAAAGGAATGGCATACATGATTTTTTAATTGAAATATATAGGTTACAGACCAGAAATAATTTTTTCATGAAAAGTCTGGAAAACAACCCAACCAAAATTACTGGTTGATTTCTCATGAGTGAGATTTAAAATAATTTTTATCTTGATTAACTGTACTTTTCCCTGTAAAATAATAACTGTGCAATTTTCTTAAGAATAAAATACATTTTTAAAAGGAGGCCCCAGAACTGGCATGGTCTTGAGGAGAAAGCAGCAAGGCCTTGTGTCCTGAGTGTCACAAGGAATCCCACACCCAACAGAGCTAATTGCCACCAAGAGCCATCTTCACCTGGAAGTCAACATAGATGAGAAAGAGAAAAAAAGACAAGTTGACACAGGAACCATAATCTCCTTAACATTCAACTACTCACGAAAGCAAATGTAGCAGAAATTATTTAAGAAGGAGCTTCTCCCCTCCTGCTCCCTGTAAATTTATTCTAAAGCAGTAACTGCCCCTCCAGCAGAGCGGCCACAGCCTGGGATGCCCAACCATCAGAGAAGAGGACCATAAGCAATGTCACCTGCTTGACTTAAGCTCAGAGAACCGGCACCCACTGTGGGCTGACAAGTCAGCCTGAGTTCTTGGGTGGTTTCAATACCCATGAGCTGCTGACAGCCTCAGCCTAGCACCTAGGGTGCCCCATGATCCTAGCAACAGAAAGTGTTCACCCTTGGGCCTCTGAAGAATTAGACTCCAAGAATGCCAAGATCCCCAGGGGCTTGCTGGGAAAGGGTCAGTTCGTGTCTTGCTGGTAGAAATGTAAATTGTAATATTGTGATAGCCTTTTTGTAAAGCTATCTGGAAACATCTATCACAATGAACTGCACACGAATCCTCCAGCCTAGCAGTTTCATTCCTGGAATGCATCCACAGAAATAAGAGCACCAGTTCAGAAGAACACATCTTGGTGGCTCAGGTACAGTGTTTGAAGAGTGCACTATAGTCATTTCCTAATTTCCAGATGTTGCTGGTCCTGTAATGCCTAATAAGGTGAAAATAAAATATTACAAGGTGGGGTAGGGTGGCTTCTGAGTTGGAATTCAGGTAGGACAGGAGCTGTACCCCTAGGGGACATGAACTATGGGTTCAAGGAGCATGATTCAATCTCAATCTAGGGGTGGAATGGCTCATGTTTTAAAATGTACCCCAGATTTTCTTTTAATCAGGGATGGAAAGACACACAGTTATTTCCATATAACTGTCATGAAAAAAGGAAATTTTTATATTCATAGCTCCTGGAAACAGGAGACGTACATAGCCTGCCACACAGGGCCACATAGAGCTGTACCAGAGTGAGTCAGGGCACACGAGAGGAAGAAGGAAATGTGGGCAAGACTCCTCATTGGGGTTTCTATGGGGGAAAATGCATGAGATAGGTAAGCAGCCTAGGACTGGCTCATTTGAATACTTTTGGCAGGCTCTGGGGCATAGAGGCTTCCCTCATTGTCCAGCAGCTGGCCCTGGTGCGACTAGAGTAGGGCGACAGTAGCTCAAATGAAAACCCTATAGAGGAGGTGTGGGGAATGGTATGTGCCCTGGACTGGTTGGTTTGTATGTGAAGGACCTGTATGTGGGTTTTTTACTGCATCAAGGAATCGGCTGACCCTAGGAGGGGCAGTCTCTCCAGGGTCAGCAAGATACCAGATGTCCATGCTTAACTATAGCCGCCAGGCCCCAGGCATCCAGTGGTTCAGATTCCCCCACTGAGCTCTAGAGAAGTGGGTGAGCCAACCAACCCCGCTACCAAGACAGAACACAGCTGGATCCCAGTCCTGCAGGGGCAAAACACTGTAAGGGGAGAGAAAATCAGAGGGGTTGCTGGCTGGCTACTCAAGTATCCAAAGGGGCACACAGAGACTCTGCCTGTCTGTAGTGGGGGCCTAACTTCTAGATTTAGGATTCTGACCTAATTGCTAGGCCCACGTGCCAGGGCAGAGGCCCTGCATGACATGCTGCCATTTTCTCTCAGGGTTATATTTCTTTCTGGGTTATATCCTACATATAGAAACGGGAGCATAATAAGTAACTGAGGTCCCAAGAGAATAAAGAAGCCAGGCAGTGAGAAATATTCTTCCCTTTCCTTGTGCCAAGACTAAATTCCAAGGACTTGGGTGACCCTGGAGACTCAGGAGTAAGTGAGGAAACTAAGCATACTCTGAGTGGGCAGTGTGATGCCTAATGATGAGTGCACATGTGAGAAAGGAATGGATCATTGCTTTCACACAAATACCACCCATCTGCACTCTCTCCACCCAATCTAGTGGACCATGCTTTTCTGATGGGTGGCACTACCTCCCTCACTCCAATTACTTCCTCAACAACAGAAATCAACATTGCTTTTATATAAACATAAGAAAACCCAGGTCAGAGAGATTGTATGCGTTGCGCTAGTCTGAGAATGTTATCGAGAGAAGTTTATATTCGTCTCAGTCAAAAGCCGGACCTACTGAAAAGGACTGGCAGTACTTGCAGAGGCAGACACTGACCAGCTCTATGACTGGCATCTGTGATGGTCGGGAAAAGCATGGTAATGGCCCCTTTGGGCCACCAATATCCTTCTTTAATGGGCGCAAAAATCTCGTAATTATGAGGGCTGTGCACCTGCCTACTGCCTCCTTCTGCCACCTAACCCAAACAGCCAAATTGTCTCACTTAGCACAGAGCCCCAGGCACAGTCTGAGGCAATACCTGGAGCCCCTTGGCCATAGGAAATCCCTTTCTATCCCTGGGTTTTGCCTGAGAAAGTTGGGTGTTCCCAGCTCAAACTGCTCAACCACCTCCCATCTAAGGAAATACCTTATGCTTCCAGTTGTTCTTTGACTGCCTGAATTAATGTGTCTGTGCTGACATCCCACTGCTGTCTTACTCTTTTTGGCCCCCTCTCCCTCCAGGATACTCTGTGCTCATTACTTGCATATCAGAAGTGCTATCTTTGTATGCCACTAATTCACACCTTTTGCTCTAAAATGGCACACATATATAGCCTCTCTCTATTATCTCATGAAATGTGATAACTGCCAAGCATCCTTTGCCTCTTCTCAAATTGGACAATGGGACAGAAAACACAGTTCCTAATGATTGATAATAATGTACCCACCCAGGAAGCAAGGTCCAGCTCTGGAATCCTCCCCTCCTTCTTGAACTATTAGCTATTGGAGCTAGCTTTAAGAAGGGTCTCACAGGGCTGCATTTCTCAAACTCCAAAGAACATACAAATCCCCTGGGGATCTTGTAAACAAACGTACAGATTTTGATGCATGGGCCTAGGTCGAGCTTCCTAATGGAGCACATCTAACAACCTCCCTGATAATGTTGATGCCAGTGGTCCATGGACCACACTCTTTGTAGCGTGGGCACTGGGAACATAAGATCCATGCCTCAGATGCATGCACACACATACAGGCTTGCCGAGGCAGACAACAGAAGCTTAAAAGACATACAGCAGAAAGGTCTGTTTATCTGTCAGAGTTGGACTGCTTGAAAAATCTCTAAGATTTTCAGTTGGCTTTAAGTTGCTACCATTTCAATGATATTTATAAATACATGTGAAAATATCTCGCACCCATGCCAAGTTAAAATGTATTCAATAGAGAGAAATAGAAACACCTGAGAGAAGGAGACAACTCTGGGCCTCTGGGCAAATCCTTAGTGACCAAAGGCTGCAGGTGAAAGCACTGATTTTCTGATGTGGACATTGAACCTGTAAGCGTTCCAGAAATAGGGGCAGGTGGCTGACATCACCTGACACCTCAGCGAAGGCCACAGTCCAGGCTGACTCGGGCCTGCCTCGCCAGTGTGACTGCCACTCTCAGTTTGACAGTAGAGCGGACTAGTGGTGAGGGCCACTTGTATTTTTGCGGAGAGCAGTTTTAGAGGACAAACCTCAATGTAATTGGATTTTTTAAAAAAGATCACTTTGGAGTTAGGTGCTTTTTGCTTTGTTTTTGTTTTTTTCTTCAAAAAGAAGGAAGTATCACTTAGAGGTGATACTTATTACTGTTGCATGGCTTTAGCAGACCCTAGACAGCCTACCCCTCAGTGTGGACTAAATATTTAGATGACAACATGATGAGATCACTGGAGAGATTTCACAGCGGGGTCCACATCCTCACAGAACAAGGTTGGTTGTTTTGTTCTTTTCTGACTCCTTAGTAGCAGTCTCCCCTTTTCAGAAGCCAGAGTCTCCTTTAGCAAACACCTCTAATGTCACGAGTCATCTTTCTTCTTTTTCTTGTTATTTTCAGTTGCAGTTTACAGTCAATATGATTCCATATTAGTTTCAGATATACAGCATAGTGGTCAGACAGTCAGGTATTTTACAGAGTGGTGCCCTGATAGTTCCAGTATCTGCCTGGTCCCATACATAGTTATTACAATAGTATTGGCTATATTCCCAATGCTATAATTTGCATCCCTGGGGCTATTCTGTCATCTTGATTCTCATGGGGCTACAAACTCGGCCACCTCAGAACTACCCTAGAGGTCCCTGAAGCAATGGAGAGTGCTTAAATGCTGGTGGGGCCAGTTTTCTACAGAGATTCTCAGGTCTGACATACCTCTGAGCTGTTTGTCTCTGGAACTGATTCTAAGCTATCTGGTGCCATCTCCTGGAAAACTGCAAATATAGCGAAAAGTAGATTTCCCCTGCGAGTCCCACTGAAGAAGAAAGCATATTTCACCAGATCATTTGAATTCTCCCAAACCCCAGCCTCTTCTTATTTGCAGGTTAACAGTCTGTTTGACTATGAAGTTTTTGTAGTGTGGTGGGAAGACACAGGATTAGAAGCTAACTCAAACTCCATTCCAGCCATGCTGTATGTCCTAGGGCAAGTCGCTCACCTGTTAGTCAAATAGCCACTACTTAGCTATATGACTTGACCGCTGAGCCTTCTGTGTTCCTTGACCCACACCATGTGGGCAGCTATGAGTCTACACCTCCACTCCAGGAGTTACCAGCGCAACTACATAAGCTGGAAACAGTATACCAAAGCTCAAGGTGCACTCAGCAGGCTCCCATATCCCTCTAGTCATGACAGTAAACATCACTCCCAAAAACATAACTAATTTTCTCAGCCACCTTTGCATTTAGGGGTGAATATGTAACAAAAATCTGGCAATGAGAAGCACAATGAAGTCACCAGGTGAAAATGATGGGAAATCTCCATTAAAGGGGAGCTGACTCTGCTAACATGTTTTATTTACCCTTTGCCCATTCTCTTCTTCCTGCCAGAAATGCAAATGGGATGGAGGATGGCAACCACCTTGTGGCCATGAGACAAGCATGCACTAAGCTCAATGGAGCAGAGAGACAGAAGCCTGGGTCTCTGGTGATAGCATGGAACTGCCTTTTTGGCCCTGCACTGATTGTATCCAGACTTCACATTAAGTGAGAAAAATAAAACCTTTCAATGGAATAAGCCACTACTTTTGAATATCTGATATTTGCAGCTGAATGTAAGTCCTAGGTGATTAGAAAAGTTATTATTGAATAATCAACTGCCCCATCAGTCATACAGGAAGACAGGATTTGTTTCTCATTTTCTTAATACTATTGCAGGTACTCTGTAAGACTGTCTGGCACTAACTAGGCACTCAGCTTTTGCTTACCAATTCTAAACCCACACAGAATTCATGAGTTGTTTGACTAACACCTAAATTTCACCTAATCGCAATTTCAACTTTGCAGTTCCTAAATTTGAATCTTAATATTGCTTGAGATAAAATATGTAAAAAGCTTAGCACATAGCATTTAACATCATGTTCTCATTCTAAAGTCTGGAGGTCTAAATCTGTGCAGTAAGGGGACAGTATATGATAGTCTCCATGAAAAAAAATGTTCCTGAAATCCTAACTTATTACAGCTGACCCTTGAACAACATGGCTTTGAATTACAGGGGTCAAATTATATGTGGATTTTTTTCCAATAAGTACCTGTATGGTTTTGGATCTGTGCTTGAGAGTCCATGATGCAGAAGGCCAACTGTATACATTAATCTATATCACTTTATATGAGGGATTTGAGCATCCATGGATTTGGGTATCCAGAGGGAGTCCTGAGTCAAAAGTTTTATACAAATTTTCCCTTGGATAAGGGTCAATGCCTCTAACCCCCACATTGTTCAAATGTCAACTGTATAAGAGTTATGGGTTTGCCTGATTATTTAAACTGCAATACAATTAATAAACAGATTAATTAAAATGTTATGTATTATAAAATACATAATAAAAGAAAATGAAATTCAAAAAGTGACATATTTATCTGGAAATTACCAACATGCAAATGCAGCTGCATGGGAAGAAAACCTGGGCTGTCATTTAGTGATAGATAATCATGGCTCAGCCTAGATTCTACCACAGCATGGTCCCCAGCAGGAATAAAACTATTTCTGGTGACTTACACCTTAACACAAAGTTCTTTTCTCAGGAGTTAAAGGGCTCAGTGGCACATGTTTCCAATAAAGGCCAGGTTTGTCCACAGTGAAGACAAGCTGGGAAAATGAATGCCGAGCTCATGGAGTCCTTAAGAGTGCTCGGGGATCCAAACACAGCCCTCTGGTCACCCATGGCTCTCTCCTACCCCTTTATATTATGTAGGTTGCTGCTGTATTTGAGTCTATCAAACCAACCAGGTCTAGCTCCAGATATTGTTGTCCACCGTCCTTCTTCTTTGTTCTTGGTTGAAAAGGCCCTCTGATTTCTCCTGGATAAAGAAGTGCTTATAGAATATGATGCTTCAAGGGGGATAAGATGGCAGCCAAGTAGATAGAAGCAGAGCCCACTTACTCATGCCCCCAGCATGGATTTCCAGCCGAACTTCTGACAAGTGACCTGAACAATCAACAGAATCTCAGCTGATATGAATTGTTAAAACCAAGGAGTATAGAGGAAGCTCTGCACCATCTGGTAAGAGATTTTATAAGTTGAAGAGGAAAGCCACCATGAGGTGCCTGCAACAGAGAATAGAAGAGAGAAAACACAGCTGAGTAGCTACTGCCCTTCCCAGAGCAGGGGCCCTGGTCCCACACAGGGAATCCCCAAACTTAATCAGGAGAGACTTGGGAGGGTACAGAAAGTCTGGGAGATTCAGGCTGCACACACACAAGTGAGCAGCATGTCCATAGCTGCAGTGCCAACCAGGAGAGTTCAAGAGAGAAATTCTATCTCCTAAAACTTTCAGAGGCCAACCTCAACCAAGAGAGAGTTTTTGCCTCTTGAGGAGGTGGAGTGTGCAGAGAGCCAAGCAGTGGGTTGGTACTATAGTGTGGGTGCCACATAGAGACTTTTTTTAAGAGGCAAGCTGTGGCATGGCTGGGCAGGGACCCCATGTGCATACATAGCTTCTTTGCCAGCAAAGAAGCCAGACTGGAAGCACAGTTGATGTTCACTGAGTCTAGCTGGACAAGAAGAGAAGACTGCACAGAGAAGGGATTATGGGGTCCCACCCAGCATGGTTGGTGAGTAGGAGGCTGGGTGCAGAACAGAAGGTTTGAGTCTGAGCCTCCTGAGAGAGAAGTAGACTAGGAGCTGGACAGGCAAGAGCTGAGCACTTGAGATTCTTTGCAGCCAGGCAGGGGCAATCACACCACAGAGTACAAAGCTCTGGAAAGAGGAAAGCATGCCCAACCTCCACCTGCAGGATTGCAAATTCCACAGAACAGTAGAGCCAGGCTCAAGAACCCCCTGACAGGTGCATATCCACAGATGAAAGAAAGAGAATCTCTAAAGGAACCCTTTATGAACTTTTATCAGATGGTATGCTGGCTCTTTCTTGGGCCCTATTCCACTCAAGACAATAGAGCAGAGTGATTAGAAACTGGTGCAGCAAGAGGTATTCAGGGGCCCGCTCCGCCTTGGCTCTTACAGACATGCCATCAATGCAAACAGGAAAGAGCTGACCCTTTTACACAAATTGGCCCTCACATGAAACAAACAGCTAATTAATCAGAAACTACACATTATTGGAAAAAATCTGGGAAAGACCTAGGCATGTGGGCAGGGGAACACACCCACCACCTTCTCTGAAGACTGAACAATGCCTCATGGTGTGATCCAGGGATCCCACTCTCCTGATCACACCAGAACCCCTGTTAGAGGCAGGTAAAATTGGTACATGTGGTGCTATGAGACATTAGATGAACCACCCCTGGTCCTTGTGCTAATAAAAAGCTGGCAGGACAGAACAGTGAGGACCAGCCAAACCTGAAGGAGACAGCCACAAACTGCAGACCACTCCTACTTCACAGTGTTATTATGAAGATTAAATGAGGAGAATGGCATAATCAATGTGGCAAAAAGAAGTTTCTACCATCCCCCAACAAAGAACACTGATTTTGACAATCACCCATGGATAAGAGGGCCTTTGTGAAAGCCTGGGATTCTAGGCTTTCACAAGCTCCAGCACACTTTGGAGACAAAAACTCCAAATTGGGCACATTGAAGAGGACAAGAGAAGCAGTTTCACTTTACCCATCACCTCTCCCCCAAGGTGACATAGTGCCAAGAAAGATCTACTCTGCCTATGATTCTTCCCATGGGGAAAAGAGGGAGCATGTAAGTGAGCACTCAGATACTCAACTCCATGGGTTGCTGCCAAAGCAGTGCATTTGTCTCTCACACCACTCAGAATACTGAATTGTAGACTACATGACTGAGGCTTGGTGAGCAGCTGGGAAAACAGCAGCCAGGGCTCAGAAAAGAATGTATCAAAGGAACATGGGTCCCACTAACAGCATCAGATATTCCATTGGGAAGACTGTCCATGAGCCACTGGGGATGCCTCACCTGTGAATCCTCCAAACTGGCCCATGGGTACTCCCCAAACTCTGCACACCTCACCGACAGCCCCATGACCTACTCCCTCTGCATGCCCTCAATAGCAACAAGAATGAACCTGACTTTGTGGGACTGAGAGAAAGCACAAACATGAGACTTTAGCATCATCCTAGGTAAAGCAAACAAAGGGAAGTTATCAACACCCAACTGGGCTTTGTAGACACACAAACGTAAGAATTACCCCTCAAGAGGGAACAAAGAAGGTAGAGCCAATGTACCTTTAGAAAGTTTCAGAATACCACAACAGAGTTGAAGGAAAGTATTTCTCTCCTAAAGCCAATCATTAAAGACTGGAAGAAGTGACTCCTTCAAATGCAAAGAGAGTAATGAAAAACTTCAAGGAACATGAAAAATCAAGAGTACAAATCACACCACTGAAATAAAATAATTTCCCAGTACTAAACCCAAAGAAATGGAGATCTGTAATTTGCCTGATAAAGAATTCATAATAGTTGTTTTAAGGAAGCTAAATGAGCTTCCTTAAATTGTTCAGAAAGACAATATAGGAAAACAATACATGAACAAAATGAGAAACTTAACAAAGAGATAGAAATTATAAAAAAGAACAAAACAAAATTTACAGGTGATCAATGCAGTAAATAAAATTTTAACATAATAAAGACCACATATGGCAAGCACACAGTTAACATTATACTCAACAGTGAAAAGCTGAAAGCTTTTTCTTAAGATCAGGAACAAGACAAGGATGACCACTCTCACTTTTATTCACATTGTATTGGAAGTCCTAGCCAGAGCAATTAGGCAAGAGAAAAAAATAAAGGCATCCAAATTGGAAAGGAAGAAGTGAAAGTGTCACTGTTCATAGATAATGTGGTATTATATACAGAAAATCCTAGACTCCACCAAAAAACTGTTAGAATCAATAAACAGATTCAGTAGTTTCAGGATACAAAATCAATATTTAAAAATCTGTTATGTTTCTGTACCTTAACAACACACTATCAGAAAGAGAAATTAAGAAAAAAATCCCACTTATTATTGCGTCAAAAAATAATAAAATACCTAGGAACAAAATTAACCAATGAGGTGAAAGACCTATACCCTGAAAACAATTAGATTTTGATGAAAGAAATTTAAGACACAAGTAAGTGAAAAGATATTCATGGTTATATATTAGAAGAATTAACATTAAGTATCTATACTACCCAAAGCAATGCACGAATTCAGTGCAATCCCTATCAGAATTCCAGCAGCATTTTTCACATAAATAGAACAAACAACATTGGAGGCATCACACTCCCTGGCTTTTAACTATATTACAAAACTATAATAATGAAAACAGTCCCCCCCAAAAAAAATTAAAAATAAAGCTACCACATGATTCAGTAGTTCCACTGCTATTTATACATATGAAAGAATTGGAATCACTGTTTTGAAGAGATATCTGTACCCCATATTCACTCCAGTATTATTCACAATAAATAAGATATGGAAACAACCTAAGAGTTTGACTATGGATAAATACATAAGGAAGATGTGGCATGTGTGTATACACACACAGAGAGAAACACACACAGATACACAAAATGTAGTATTGAGCGATGAGCAAGAAAGAAGCCCGCTATTTGCAACAACATGGATGTATGTTGAGGGCATTATGCTAAGTAAAGTAAGTTAGACAGAGAAACACAAATTCTAAATTATCTCATTTATATGTGGAATCTGAAATGTAAACTCACAGACATGGAGAGTAGAATGCTGGTTGATAGGGCTGGAGGCTGGGGAAATGGGGAGATGTTGGTCAAAGGGTGCAAATTTCCTGTCTGCAAATAAGTAAGTTCTGATGATCCAGTGGGCAGCATGCTGATGACCATTGACAATACTGTATTATACACATGAAAGTTGCTAAGAAAATATATCTTATGTGACCTTGTATCTTATATCTTATATATCTTATACGACTGTAATTATGTGAGGTGATGAAGGTATTAACTAATTTTATTGTGGTAATTATTTTGCAATATATCAAATGATCACACTGTATATCTTAAACTTACAAAATGTTGTATGCTAATTTAGCTCAATGAAACTGGGAAAAAGCAATAAAAAGCAACAAAAATAGAATGAGTTAGCATTTGTTAAACACTCAGAAGAATTAAGACATATTAATGTTTTTAAATAAGTAAAACAAAGGGGCATATGATTCACAGGCAAAAATAGACTCATAGCCAGATCATTCAAGGAATGTGTGTACAGTGCCGTGACTGAGATGTGTTCTGGAAACTTAAACAGGGGACAGGCCAGTTCCAACGGAGAGGCTGGGGATGTCTTTTCAGAGAAGACAGGGAAGGTGGCCCTAAAACAGTGTACAGCACAAGCAGCCCTCAGGGAGACCAGGGAGGATACAGAGGCCCTGCAGTAGCCAGACACTAAGTTGACCTTCCTCGCTGTATGCTGTCTCCCCTATTTTAGGTCCTCCCAGGCCACATGGGAGGAGACAAGCCTGTGGCTGGGCTGGGGGAAAAACGCTCAGAAACCTTGCTTTGAAAGCCTCATTCCTAATTCATCGGTCCTTGGACATTTGGTCAGCCAGGTTCCTAACTGCCATCACGTTTCACATGTACACAGCCCGACGGGGTCAATTCCAGTCAGGGATGTGCTGCAATGGTGATTCCCCACGGAGACACTGAGACAGCTGTGTTTTCTCTGTCTCGAGGCCCCACGGTGAAGAGGTGATGGGGAGGGTAGTGTCTGGAGCAGTGGAGGGACATCAGCTCTCGCTGAACTCCAGCCCTCCTCAGCTGTCTCTGAAGAGCTTCCTCACAGAGCATCCAAGTCCAGCCTGAAAGAGAACCAATTTGTATGGGACAGTAGAGACCAAAAGCTGCCCCTCTCACTAATCCTCCTAACTGTGTGACTGTGGGAAGAGAATTTTTAGGAGCAGGCAACAAAAGCAGGATCTCACTCATGAAATGAATGTCCTGAAGCCTAATGGGCAAGAGGACTCCAGCCTTCTTCCTTCATGGCTGAATTTTTAAACAAGAACTCTGTAGACAGTCCCCATTTCATCCCCTGCTCAAGGTCTGACTTTTCCACCTACCACCTTTCCCTTTCATGCCAAGAGGCTTCTTGTGTAACTCTCTACCAAGGAACTAATGTCCTAAAGGAATATGAGAGTAAGAATGAGTAGGAAAAAAAGGCTGATCGTCATTGCTTGGCTTCATCTCTGAAAGACTATAGCTTGCAGAGCTCAGTAGATGACAGACATCGGAAAGAAGTAACAACAGATGAATTCTGGAATTCAGTAATTATCTAGCTACAAGTTGGTTCCTGACGACTGCACTTAAGAAGCATTTTACCTCAGGCACTGCAGATTTATAGGATTCTCACACACCCACAAATAGAGGGACTGTTTTATAGCCAAAAAGTTGGCTTTATTCACGGAGTTCCCCAAATATTATGTGTACAGTGTGAACTTAGTAACTACAGCACAAATACCTTCTGTATAGCCCTGGGATAGCCACATGTTTGTTGTTCAGCCGAGCCAAGTGGTTGTAGAAAAAAAGGCACCTGGAGCTCTTTCTTCTCTATCCTGTCTTGAAAGTTGGAGAATAGCCCCAAGCGCAGCTGCCCATTCTGTCCATCAGAATTTGTCTCATCAGTACAGATTGCCAACTATAATCCCTAGTCCTATGGTTCTCAAAACATGGTCCCCAGACCAGCAGCATTAGCATCACGTGGGCGGAACTTGATAGAAATACAGATTCATGGGCCCCACCTGAGACCTATCGAATTAGAAATTCTGAGGTGGGGCCCAGAAATCTGTACCAAGTGATCCAAGATTCGTATGTTCCTATCACTGCTGCTAATCAATGTTCCTATTATACTGTGAAAACAGCTGCAAACATTATGTAAGATGAATGAGCTTGACTGTGTTTTAATGAAACTTTATTTACAAAAACAAGCAGGAGGCCAGAGCTGCTCCCTGAGTTTTCTATGGTGTTTTATCAGTCATAATTTTGATTTCAGCCATGTCTCTGATCCTGGCTTCTTTAGAAGTCTTTATTTTACATGAGTTTCTTAAATAAATTATATTTACCCATAATCAAAAAGAAAAGGTAAAACTATGCAGAAAAGTACCAAGCATCATATCTTTTCCAAAAGTCTGGGAAGTATGCAATAGCCCCATTGCATGACAAGGAAACTGGGGTACAGGTAGGACACAGTCAGTGCCTGACACTCTGAACAGCCAACATTACTTCCTTGAGCACAGAAGGTC
Source organism: Tonatia bakeri (assembly GCA_004024845.1). Taxonomy (NCBI): domain Eukaryota; kingdom Metazoa; phylum Chordata; class Mammalia; order Chiroptera; family Phyllostomidae; genus Tonatia; species Tonatia bakeri. The sequence continues at coordinate 14,293 of PVIA01009683.1, forward strand.
CCATTTCCGTAAACCAGAATGGGAACAGTGCCCACTGGAGTTGTGCAACAGTGACCCAGGACATATGGTTATATTCAACCACACTGCTGATCCCAATGAGCTTCCCCTAGAAACTCATTTTCACTCTCCCTGATCTAGATATTTACCCTGTGCTACCTCCTCCCATTTGGGGCCATATAAACAAGAAACAATAAAAACTGACAGTAATATATTTTCAAAGTATTTAATGTTGGCTCATGCATTTCTCTAGACTTACTAAAAAAAAAAAAAAAAAAGAACCCAAATCCTATTCTGTTTGCAGAGCATTTGGTTCTCTTTCTGCACCCTGAGTTAAGTGTGAATGTTTTCAACAAGATGGGGATAAGCTTGGTCTGCCCAGGATCGTATCTAGATCTCATTTTGAAGAGTTTTGACAATGTGATTCCCCAGAATTGGGGTGGAGGGTGCGACTCCAGGCCAGAAACATAATTATCAAGAAAATTTTAAACTGAGGTACTTGGGCTACAATATATACTAATGGCACAAGTGGAGTGCCCTGGATAATCTGATGATGAAAAAGTATGAATAGACTTGTAGGGTTTTCTCACTGATATTTGTATTTAGATGAGTGAACTTATCTTTAAAAAAATAAATTTTAATCCTCACCCAAGGATATGTGATATGTTTATTGATTTTACAGACAGAGTAAGGGGAAGGGAGAGAGAGAGAAACATCAATGTGAAAGAGAAATGCTAATTGGTTGCCTCGTGTACCTGCTCTGACCAGAGATCGAACCCACAACCTAGATATGTGCCCCTAGGTATATGGGGATCCAACCAGAGAGGTTTAGGCATATGGGACAATGCTCAAACCAACTGACCTCCTGGCCAGGGCTGAGTGAGGTTATCTTACAGTAACAACCAGCTCCCAAATTTTGGTGGCTTTAATATAACAAAGGAGTTTGGGAGATGCAGATTATTCCTTAAGGCTGTTTTCCTCGTGTTGCTGCTCAGGGATCCAGGTTGCTCTAATCTTGTAATTCTGCTCCTAAAATAAAGCCTCCTGCGAAATCACAGACTTTAGGAAAGATGCATGCAGGTGTGTAGGCTTTCCAATGCCTGTGCTCAGAACTGACCCAGAACTAGGCACAGAAGCCTGTCTTCCCTATATCTGGAAGGGAAGGAGAACTGGATATACTAAGTAATTTAGGAACTGACAATGTCCACCACTTCTTCTGGTGCAGCTTTCCACAACACCGACAAAGGGAGTCAGCTAATACAAAATCCAACCACAGCCAAGAGGACTGAGTAAGGAGGGTTTTTTAATAGCCTGACAGATCATGTGAATATAATAAACAATGTCATTCCCAAGCATCTCTTAAACACAGATCCCTGATGTCATAGTTCCCAGCACAGGCCTGCCCAAGTTTTATTGTGATTACCTCCGTACTTCGCTGGACTCAGATCTGCTGACAGATACAATCAGAAAGACTGTCTGTGAAGCAGGGCAGACAGTGAATTAAAACCATTGAAAACAAACACAGATATGGAAACAAAGCAGGCAGAGAACTGCCTGCTCTGCATGTCTTGTCTCTTTCCACTCTCCTTGGCTCTGTCCCTTCAGACAGGACACATCTAGAGCCTCTTGCTTTATCCTACTTCAGTTTCTCAGGCTGAAAGATGACATTGGGTCAATCCTTGAAAGATAAGGGCCCCAAGACTCCTCTTTCTATGCTTATCCTCTCTCTACTCACCCATCATCTACCCAGCACAGGGTTCTTGCACTAGTCACTGTGGTTACCTGAGTACCTATTGTGTGCCACATGCAGTGATAGGAGCTTCGTATGGATTAGTCTTACTTAGTACCACAACAGCCCTGTGGGGAAGATGAAGATGTACCTACTTCGCAGACTGGAATGAACTGAGAATGAACCAGGTTAAGTAATTTCTATACTAGGTTCCACAATTAACAAATAGCAAAACTGGAACCTGACCTCACGTCTGATGACTTCGAAGCCACACTACGTTTCCTCTGTTGTGCTATGTTGTCTCCAAAATCACTGCTTTTTTAAATTTATCCAACGTTCAGAGACTGCCTACAGTGCATCCTGCACTCTTACAACAACACAGAAAGATATGCCCTTTAGTTGCTCCTGGTCTAAATCAATGCCTCAAATGTGGCAAAAGTGTGCACACAGTGTTCAGGTATCCAGGAGGCAAAAGCTGTAATTCACTTGAAGAGGATTGAGAAGAATTCAGAAAGGTGATAACCTTGACTGACTTGAGGAGAAAGGCTTAGCAGCTGAGAGAGGGGTAAGTGGGAAAATTTTAACTAGGTGCCCTTTTGTGCCTTCTGAACATGAGAATCCTGATGGGACCATGGCAGTCCTGTGAAGTATGTGGTTTACAGGTTCCTAGTGGGAGGACATAGGCTGCCTGTGGCCTCTACCACATCATGCTCTGGGCTTGGTTTCAGGTGAGGAAATCCAGGTGTCGGGACTTAGGTCAAGATGAGCTCTTCCCACAAGTCCCCAGAATGCAAATGTAGCCAAGGCTGCTAAGAAAGGACAACAGGCCCTGGGCCTGAGCCCTTCCAATCTCCCACATGAAATTCATTTATAAGAGTGTCCCCTCCAGGAGGGGAAAGCTGGCTCTAGAGACAGAGGAATGAGTAATGTAGTGCAGTGGTCTCAAGGTGTGGTACCCAGACCAGTAGCAGCAGCACCTGGAAATCTGATAGCAATTCCAGTCCTCAGTCTTCATCCCAGACCTACTGAATCAGAATTCTGTGTCATTTTTTTTAGTATATACCTATGTTTTATTTTTAATTTTTTTACCCAAACATAGATACAATAAAATCACTAAACAAAAATCACAATAGTATTCTTTTCTACATTTCGAGCCCGTGTTCTTTTCTCAATAAATAAATCCAAGCGCAGGAAGATGTTTTCTTCACAAATGAGCAGGCTACTTCCAGGTATGCCTACCCATCCGAAAGTGGGTCTTCATCCCAGTGTGATCTCTTCCTCCCTACTCCCTGCTTAGATCACACTACTTTAACTTGCCTTGTTCATTGTTATAACTACTACATGCATGTGGCTATTCAAATTGAAAATATATCAAAATATAACTAAAAATTGCATTTCTCAATTGCACTAGCAACATTTCAAGAACTTGATAGCCATATGTGACTAGTTGGCTATTTTGTTGGACAGAAGATACCAAATATTCCCATCATCTCAGAAAATTTTCTTGCTCTAACATAAAAAGCATATGGTATGTACTTTGTATATAAAACATATACGCAAACACTATGTAAATTTATATGAATTACTTTCTGTAATTAGCTTTACTTCTTTGATTCTCCTATTTTTTAAAATATATTTTATTGATTATGCTATTACAGTTGTCCCATTTTCTCTTCTTCACTCCCCTTCACCCTGCACACCCCCTCCCACCCACATTCCACCCTTTAGTTCATGTCCATGGGTCATACATATAAGTTCTTTAGCTTCTACATTTCCCATACTATTCTTACCCTCCCCCTGTCTTTTTTCTACCTATCATCTATGCTACTTATTCTCTGTACCTTTTCCCCTTCTCTCCTCCTCCCACTTCCCTATTGCTAACCCTCCATGTGATCTCCATTTCTCTGGTTCTGTCCTGTTCTCGCCTAGTGATCTCCATTTCTCTGGTTCTGTCCTGTTCTAGTTGTTTGCTTAGTTTCTTTTTGTTTTAGGTGTGGTTGTTAATAATTGTGAGTTTTCTGTCATTTTACTGTACATGTTTTTATCTTCTTTTTTAGATAAGTCCCTTTAACATTTCATATAATAAGGGCTTGGTGATGATGAACTCCCTTAACTTGACTTTATCTGAGAGGCACTTTATCTGCCCTTCCATTCTAAATGAAAGCTTTGCTGGATAGAGCAATCTTGGATGTAGATCCTTGCCTTTCATGACCTGGAATACTTCTTTCCAGCCCCTTCTTGCCTATAATGTTTCTTTTGAGAAATCAGCTGACAGTCTGATGGGAACTCCTTTGTAGGTAACTCTCTCCTTTTGTCTTGCTGCTTCTAGGATTCTCTCCTTATCTTTAATCTTGGCTAATGTAATTATATTGTGCCTTGGTATGTTCCTCCTTAGGTCCAACTTCTTTGGGACTCTCTGAGCTTCCTGGACTTCCTGGAAGTCTATTTCCTTTGCCAGAATGGGGAAGTTCTCCTTTATTATTGTTCAAATAACGTTTTCACTTGTTGCTCTTCCTCCTCTCCTTCTGGTACTCCTATAATTTAGATGTTGGAACGTTTAAAGATGTCCTGGAGGTCCCTAAGCCTCTCCTCATTTTTTTGAATTCTTGTTTCTTCATTCTTTTCTGATTGAATGTTTCTTTCTTCCTTCTGGTCTACTCCATTGATTTGAGTCCCAGTTTCCTTCCCATCACTATCGGTTCTTCATACATTTTCCTTTATTTCACTTAGCATAGCCTTCATTTTTTTTTTGTCTAATTTATGACCAAATTCAACCAGTTCTGTGACCATCCTGACTACCACTGCTTTGAACTGTGGATATGATAGGTTTGCTATCTCTTCATCACTTAGTTGTATTTTTTCTGGAGCTTTGATCTGTTCTTTCATTTGGGTCATTTCTTTTTTTGTCTTCATGCACCTGTTACATAGTGAGTGGCAGAGCCTTAGTTAATCACTGGGGTGGAGCAACCCATATTGCTGCATTATGATGCTGTATGTGGGGTAGGGGTCTAAGGGAACAATGGCAATTGCTCCCCTCTCTGCTGGATTTCAGTCCCTTCCGCTGTGTCCCCCAAGCAAACTGGACCCTTCTGGTGCTGATTTCCATGTGGGTGGGCTTGTGTACATTCTAAGACCCTGTGGATCTCTCCAACAAACACTTCTGTGAGACTCTCCCAGCACCTCAACCCCCACATGTGTTTTCAATTGGTGTTTTGAGGCTTTATTCCCCTGCACTGGGACCCTGCATTGCATGGTCTGTCTTGCTCCCCAGTTTTGCCTGGTTTATCTGCACACAAATGTAGTACTGCCTGACCACCAGCCGCCTTGTGCACCGCACCCTTCCACAATCTGTCACCTCGCTGTGTCCACCAGCTGCCTCCCCACGTACCCAGAGTCCACCAGCCGCCACTTTGTGATGACCCCTCTCTGCCAGGCCACGTGACTCTGCCCCTCCTACCGGCCTGGATGAATGTGTCTACTTTAACTACTTGGTTGTCGGACTTCCATACAATTCAATTTTCTGTCAGTACTGGTTGTTTTTTGTTTCTAAATTGTTGTCCTTATTTTGGCTGTGCAAGGAGGCACAGTGTATCTACTGATGCCTCCATCTTGGCGAAGTTCTCTGTGTCATTTTTTAATCTGTGCAGAAATCCATCTCTAGAAATTTTATTTCTTTCCCCAAAAGATGGTTGGGAACTTGAGTGGCCTGCTAAGGTTGGTCATTTGACCCTTGTGTGGACATGTTCCCCTACCCCATTTCTCCAGGACCAGCCCAGGCCACCTCTTTGGAACCACAAAGTCTCAGTGTCTTCAGGGAGGCCATCACATTGTACTGAACAATTCGAGGGAGAGCAAAAGAGAAGAAAAACCTTTTGCATGAATTGGCATGTGAAGTAATGGGTTGTTTTGGAGGGGAGGATGAAAATAGATGAGTGAGCACTGAATCTTGCAAGGAGAGAGAGAGACAAGGGATATTCTGGAGTAGAAACTAGACCACTTGTGAATTGTGCCACAGAAGCACCACCATGCTCTGAGCATTGTCCTAGATGCCAAGAGGAGGAATAGGAGAAAGGAAATATGGGAACCCACCACCACACAGAGAGCCGTTAGACAGCAGAACACTTCAGTTTAGCAAATTGTTTACTGAGCAATCTACTCTGGGCCAGGCACTATGGAAGCAAAGAGAATACAGCAGAGGATGAGCATGTGGACCCCACAGGCAGAGAACCTGTGTTTGAATCCCCACTTGGGGTGATGCTCAGTCAGTGGTACTTGTACAGCCAGGCCAACTTTGTGTACAGGTAACATCTGTCTGAGTGGTCACAGCCTTGCCTTTGATTGGCCAGTGCCTGGGTCATCCTAAATTTTTTTATTATCACCCATGTCATCACCACCAGAGTAAACTTCACATGTTGTTAAGCCTCACCACACCACACCATTTCCTTCTCTGTGAAATAGGAATAGTAACAGTACCCACCTCAAGTATTATGAGGATTAAATGAGTTAACATCAGGACTATGCTTAGAATGGTGCATGGTACATAAGTTTTCAATAAATATTAGCTATGATAATTCTTTTCTATCAAATTATGTACAGTACCTGAATAAAGGCCAACTTCCCAGCATTAAGATCCTAGGAAGAGTGGCCTGAGCTGATAAAACTAGAAGCTTGCTTCCCACAGTGACTTAATTCCAGAGCTTGAACCTCACCATCAGCTCAAAAAAACTGGAGGCAGCTGGAGTCAGCTGGAGGGCTACAGCTAGTAGTGTAGGGATGACGACACCATTGCCTGCTTCTGGCCAAGGCAGAGCCATTGCACATACGGACAACTCTGCTGTCCTCCATAACAGTCAGATGTTTGGCACAAGTGCTGGGACAGGCCCTCAGAGCCCATTCAGATGTGGAGAAATATTTAGATCCAATCAAAACCACTCCAGATTGTTGGCTCTTATTTTGGATAAACAGGATAAGCAAATTTGGCCTAAATGAGAACTGGTAATAAATACTGTCTTTTTGTCTGTCCAGTTCTTCAAAGTCAAACGCTCCAAGTTTAAATGTCTCATAGGAAATATTTGAAAGATTTATGGAGTGTTTGTTTATTTATAGGACAGGTGACCTTAACCTCATACTAGACACTTGGAAACTGAGGGCCAGTGAGTGTAGGTGGTCTGTCCTGAGGCTCACAGACATTCCTGGTTGGAAAAAATAGCACAAAATCATCACTCTAGAAATATATAGCCCTTCCTATTCACTGATGAATTGGAGCCTTCTTTCAGCACACTTCTCCCCCATTACTGAATTGCTTGAAGATGCTCATATGCCCTGATACCCCCACATATCAACAAAAACTATTTTGGGCCTCAGTCAAAGAGCAGAGTGGCTCATCTCAGCAAAATTGTAGACCCCTGATAATTCAGCTATCGCCACCACCTCCCTTAAGCACAAATGATTGAAAGTTGGTTTTATACATGTCCTCACACATTCTGGACACAAAAGTGAGACTTAGGTGCATAACTTTTGCATCCTATAATAGGCATTTGGCAGTGGGACAGAATGAAATATTTGTAAAATATTTAAAAGAAATACATATATCGCTATAGAGAGATAATCAATTTCATATACAAACAGGATAAGATGCAAGTATTAAAATGAGAAAGAGATTGACATGGTACCCTGCAACTTTTAAAGCAGACTTGGGCAGGAAGACCTCACTTGCAACCATGGAGAAAAAGAGCAATATAAAATAGCCTAGATCATGCAGTGCCACAGGTGCAAACCTACAAATGTATTCAATTTATTTTGAGACTCCAAACCACCAAAATAAACTACATATCCTTACAAAAATGAGTAAATAAATAAAAGAAACACTTCTTTCCATCATGAGAAATCATGAAATCAGCTGAAAGGCACAGAGTACTTTTATTCTGTAACTCTTCTATGTATTTAGGCTCAATAGGCACTACCATAATTTTTGTTAGTTAGACAACAGTTTCATGAGAGGTGCCTAATATGCATATCTTTATGTGGTGCTGGTTTACTAGAGGCAGGGCAGGAAGGACCCAAACAGTGAGACAGCATGGCCTTCTCCATAACAGTGTAATCAGCATGCCAACTGTAGTCCATGACGACGGGAACAGGAGGATGGCCACGGACCATCACTTCTTCCTTCCACAAAAATCTAATCCTCTTGTGGTCTTCTGATACTGCCCAGAACCCTAACACAACCCTCCAATATTCTTCTTTTTGTCTTAACCAACCTCTAGCCTTTCCCCTTTGGTTCCCTTGAATGGTCCTTTGCCAGATTAATTTTCCTAAACCAGACATAAGCAAACAGGTGGTAACCACCAAGCCTCTCAGTTACAGGGAATCATTTTCACATTCCAGTCCTCTGCCCCTCAGACTACACCACTCCCTAGGTTAATACAGCATCCAGAGCAGTTTTGACATGACCCCTCTGATCATCTTATACCAGCTGAGAATCCTTCACACCTCTCCCTTGCCTTTTCCAAGTTCTTCAAAATCTAACTCAGCACTAGCTGATGTGGCTCAGTGGATCGAGTGCTAGCCTATGAACCAAAGGGCTGCTGGTTTGATTCCCAGTCAGGGCATATGCCTGGGTGCAGGCCAGGTCCCCAGTTGGGGACATGACAGAGGCAACCACACATTGATGTTTCTCTCCCTCTCTTTCTCCCTTCCCCTCTATCTAAAACTAAATAAATAAAAAAAACTTAATCTGATTCAAATTTCATCACTTCCACAAAGTCTTCCTTGACTTTTCTAGTCTTAAGTATTCTCTTTCCTAAATTTTAAAAACAATAGAATTTTCTCTTTTAAAAAAAACAAAAGCCATGGCTTGTGTGGCTCAGTTGGATCAGTGTCATCCCACAAAATGAAATATCACCAGTTTGATTCCTAGTAAGGACACATGTTTGGGTTGCAGGCCTGGTCCCCAGTTGCGGCGCATGTGAGAAGCAACAGACTCATGTTTCTCTTTCACACTGATGTTTCTCCCCTTCTCTTCCTCCCTCCCTACCCCTCTCTCTAAAAATAAATGAATTAAATATTTTTTTAAAAAAAGAGTTTGCTGTGACTCTTTTTTGTCACAATGTGGAGAAAAAAATGACATAAGAACTAAAAGCCACTGTGCAGGAAGGAGCTGAAATAGGCATGTTTTATATGCAAGTGTAAGAATCTCTCAGTCCTTTCTGAAATTAGGGAAGGGACAAATACATCAATTTTTATGTACCTCTCCAACAGAATGGTCAAAATAAAAAAAATATGTTTAAAAGAAGACAAAATCAATGTTACCAAGAGCATTAAGAAGATAGAATTCTCATATACTACTAGTAGGAGGGCAAATTGGTCAATCACTTTGGGAAAATACCGGTAACTACTATAGCTTAGCATAAGCTTACTCCATGAGCCAGCAGTTCCAACACAAGTGCACATATGCAGCAGAAAAGATACACTGGAAAGTTCACAATTGCACTAATTGTAACAAGCAAATACTAGAAACAACCTAGATGTTCGTTAACTGTGAAGCAGTAAATAAGTTGAATGGATGAATACAATGACTTAGAATACAGCAATGTAAATGGATGATCTCAGCTCCACGTAACAACATGGATAAGTCTCACAAAGATAATTGAATAAAAGAACCCAATCACAAAAGAAATGGGGTAATGGTTAGAAAGAAGCACAAGAGGTTTCTGAGATTCTGGTAATGTTCTGTTAGTTGATCTGGAGGCTGGTTACAAAGATGTGTTTATGTGTGAAAATTGATCAAGCACTTTCAATAAGTACAATTTCCCTCATACATGTTATATAATAATTACCTTTAAGGTGTGTGCGCATGTGTATGGGGGTGGGGAGAGATCCCAGCTAGAGAACAGGCAGAGAAGGAAATCGCCCAGAGACTATAAATAACAGGTGTGTGAGCTATGCAGTTGCACATGGCCCCACACTGACAGGGTCCTGAATTTGGATCAATGCTCTGCTGTCATTTTCTTACAACTCTTAATAACACTTAAAACCAGGGCCCCACATTTCCCTTTTACTATGGGTCCTGTAAATTTCATAACTAATCCTGAGTACAGGTAATTGCCACTATCCAGAATCCAAAATTCCCCCAGTAGGTCCAAAAGCAGGTCATTGAATTGAATAGATTCAATCTCGAAAACACTTTCGGATGCCTTTTCAAGGAAACTAGAACTGCAGCTGCCTTCTTTACCATCAAGTCCCAAGAAGCCAGTTGACTTCAGTAAGCAGGGTGACAAGGTGTTGAGGAGGGGAGGCATAGAAAGAGCTGCTTCCTTCTGCATCTTGAGTTAGTTCCTGAATGAATCAGGAAAGCCACTTGGTCAGCCTGATACTAAAGTGTTTCCCTATTCTGCTAGTTACCACGTGCTTGTCTCAGCTCCCCTTCTCTCTTCTAGGGAATGAGCTTCCCTTGGGGAACAGGTAGTGTCTGGTACTTGCTGGTGCGGGGGTGGGTCTTTTCAGCATGTTGGGGTGGGGAGGAGGGATGAGCATGCCTAATTTGGGGACACTAACACACCTAAAGCCATGTCCTCTATCTTGTCTTCTACTGGTCATACTGGTGACATTTGCCTTCTACCTGCCTCTCCTTGGTCTTGCTTCTCAAATTATTTAGAACCTGGTTGGGGAAAGGGGAGCTGATTGAGTTTGTGACCATCTAGAAAATTACTGTGCTTTGCCCTCTTTTTAAAAATGGCAGCAGTGCCCTGGCTGGGTGGTTCAGTTGGTTGGAGCATTATCCTGTATACTAAATGGTTGTGGGTTCAATCCCTGGTCAGGGCACATACCTAGGTTGAGGGTTCGATCCCCAGTTGGGGCATGTACAGGAGGCAACCAATTGATGTTTCCCTCTCACATCAGTGTTTCTCTGTCTCTCTCTCCCTTCTTCTCTCTCTAAAATTAAAAAAAAAAAAACATATCCTGCAGTATAGGTTGGGTGAGGTTAAAAAAAAATAAAGTAAAATAAAAATGGCCACACAACTCTTGTGCAAGAGCCAACTACAAAGTGTTCCAAGACTACATCCACCAGTTGAAGACCAGGCTCTGAGCTGGCCTCCGTGTGGTTGTCTCCCAGGCAGGAGGCCCTGCATCTCAGATCAAACAGCCTTGTCCTCCCTCCAGACATTAATGAGCTTGCTTCTGCTCCCCTATCTTCCTTCCCGCAGCTGGGTACCTTTGGAGAGAGGAACCCAACCTGTCATCTCTGGGCAACCAGGCTACCAAAGTTACTGACTCTCCTTCAGTCCTGAGAGTCCAATTAGGTGGGCTTCTCACTGTGAAGATAATTTTCTGCAGAATTAAATTCAATTCCACACCCTGGGTGGATAACACAGTTGATAACACAGCTTCACCATTGCCTCTATTTTCCGCCTAAATTTTACTTACAGTTAATCTGATGAAGGCCCAGGAGATTTTCCAGGGTTATTTCACCTGAATGGAATAGTGCTCTGATTTCCAACTGAGAATAAATAAGATTCCCAGGGTACACCTCAGTCAAACAACCTCTGCTGACTCCAGGAAACCAGGCTGGTGGTTGCACTCAGTTTCAATTAGCCCTAAGGAAACCTTTTCTTCTGATGTGACAGTAGGAATAATTTTTTTTTTCTTTATCTGCCATCAACCTACTGAGTTCCAAATACGAGCCATGAGATTTTGTGAAATGCTCACCTTTGGTAACCCGTGCCTCAGTCACTCACTCTGTCCATGGGGTCTTTCCCTTGAATGATTTCACATCACCTTGCATTCATGTACTCATTCATTTATGAGCTACTTATTCACTCAGCAATATCACACGAAGTGGATATTTAGTCCCCCTCCCCTACTATCTCTCCATAGAATTTTCTCTATATTCTTCAATGCTTTATTCATAGTACCTTTTCTATTCTATAAAGTCTTTCTTGATATAATCCATCCTCCTCCGATCAAAGCATTCTGGTCAGATCAATTTCTTCTGTATCTACTCAGTATTAATTGCTTAGTCTTCTTAGTATTGAATTCTCAGTACTAACCTCCATGGCTCCCCACAGACATGTCTTAAGCTCTAGTCAAGTCCAGTGATTTTCAGGTGAAGAAGAGGACTGGCAGTGAATCAGAGTCTAAAGGGAGGGTCCTTACCAGTTCTTTGTGATTTATAAAAAGCATATCCAATATTACATTTATCAAGTGATAAATATTTCTATTGATGTTTGCAGTATAGGTTGATAAATTATCCCTGATCTGTGGGGATACAAAGAAAATACAGTGATTCTCAATGAGACTTGTAGATGTAGGGAATGCTAGATCCCAAGCTAAGGGAAAGCTAGGTTCTTCTGTCAGTCTGCCCTAGATAAGTCTCTGCCCCTAGAACAAGACCATGTTTTATAAGTCTTTGTCCAAACTCCTTTCCTGCATGGAATGCCTTTCCCTCTCCTCTATGAAATCCCACCTGTTTTCATTTCTAAATATCAATATATACTTTAAGACCTTGTTGGTTCTACCAACTATTAAGTGTCCTTTCTTCTTCTAAATGCCCCATAGGAGGCCTCACCAATGACACTAATAGCACTGTGGCAAAGATTAACACATTTTTATTCATCCACCTCCTGACAGTAAATTCCCTGAGGAGAGGAACCATGCACAAGAATCATGGTTTTGGCAGCTGGAGAAGCATTAAATTTCAGCCATTGGTGGGCTCCCTCTTCGTGTCTTCCCTCCCACCATCACCATGAGACTATACAACATTGGTTTACAAGGCACAAGGTAACATGGCTGAGTTGCTAATATTAGTTTTGGTGCTCACTGTGCTAGTCAAGATGAAGCAGGTGGTTCTATCTCCAAATCCAATCTAAAGCCTGTTCTCAGTGAGGCTTTCCCAGCCTTTCCACTGGGACCAGTCTTTCTCCTCTGAGTTCCATCTCCTTACCCCCAGTTGATATTGACTGCATTCTAGCATCTGCCCTGGCATCTCTTTTGTGCAGCTTACCCCTTCAGTAGCCCATCCCTAGTCTTCAAAGGAAGAAGTCGTCTTCACTACAGTTGCTTCTCCTACCAGTAGCTGAAGTAGTCCCTCATACACTAAGGTATTAAACAAACACTTAATCATCTTCTGTTCTTTCCTCTTAATTCCAGGATGCACTTTCTGGGACACAGAACCCATCCTTCTGCAGGGAAGCTGTCGCCTGTCATTGCAGCTCTTGTGTCATTATGTAATCATGTATGACTGGCCCATAGGACTACAAGCTCCATGAAGGCAAGAGTGGCATCTGTTTTTGGTCACTCTCTATGCTCCCTGCCTAGAGGCCCATTACCCAGTAGCCTGTCAAATAAGAATTGACTGAAGTAATAAAGATCTCCTCCCCCACCCCATCAAACTGTTTATCTTCCAGCTATGCTTGTGTTTTCTGAAGTGGTAACATATGTTGAAAGCCATGGGGTAAGAGCTCTCTCCTAAGGTAAAAGCAGAAGCTCCTCCCCCAACAGTACCTCCTTTGAGAAGCAGAGAGTGAGACTCAAGATCCTTATCCTTCCCTTGGCCGTGTGGCTCAGCGCATTGAGTGCTGGCCTGTGAACCATAAGGGTTGCCAGTTTGATTCCTTGTTGGGGCACACGCCCTGCAACCGGGTTGCAGGCCGGGTCCCCAGTAGGGGCACATGAGAGGCAACCAATCCATGTTTCTCTCTCTCTCTCTTTTTTTCCCTCCCTTTCCCTCTCTCTAAAAATTAATAAATAAAATCTTAAGAAGATCCTCATCCACCTCTCAGCCTCTTTCTACCACCTCCACATCTATTTCTATTAGGGAAAATCCTTAGCCCTTTCAACTTTTCCTTCTTCACAAGAGAGAGCCAGACAAACTTGTGCAGAAATTTTAATTCCCTTAAATATGCAAACAAAAGCCCTTTATAAGCCACTCAGGACATTCCTTAAATACTATTTTCTACCTCTAGAATGTGCAGCAATAGGGATTTCAATGTGTTTAGTTGAAAGTAGCGAAGAATTCAATTTATTCGATTAATGTGCTGGGCACTTAAGGACTGACTGCAATGTTAAGAGCGAATGACATGATGACATTGTAGACTAGCCTTGGGGGCTGTGAGGAACCCAGTTCTCAGTGTTAATGCAGAGACTGTATCTTAGCTATTTAAAGTATATGGCCTGTTTTAGTAGGTCTAAATCTGTGCTTTCCCATGCAGTAGCTACTAGCCACCTGTGGCTATATAAATTTAAATTCAATTAAAAATTAAGTTTCTAAGGATATTAATAGCCACATGTGGCTAGTGATATCATATTGAACAGTCAGTGCTACATAATATTTCTATTGATACAGAGAGTTCCGTGGAATAGCACTGCTCTAGATGGCTGGAACACACACCAAGTTTAACATCATCTCAGCCATAGAACTTGCACTTAAATAGGACATGTTAAATAAACAACTACTCTTTGTGCTACATGCCAGATTCTGTTGTACCTGCTTTACACATAACATATCATAAAATCTATACAACTTGGGCTATATCTGATATATTTTTAACCTCTGAACTCATTTACTAGTGTGGCCATTGCAAAGAATCACTGCATTGGTGGCTATATTTGATAGATGATGAAATGAGTCAGATGAATGACTCAACTTTCCCACTTCCTTTTTGTTTCTCTTTGCCCTTTCTGACCATTTGGATGTAAATGTCTCATGATGGGATGGGTTAGAACTCCAAACCCAGAGGGACGGTAACGTGGGGAATAGACCCTGCCCAGAGCCAGGCCTGAGAGGACAGCCTCCCAGCCTGAGCAAGAGCTGCCGTCCCATTGGGCAGGCTCAAGTCAGTGCAGCATATAGCTGAGACTAAGAGCATTCAGGAATGCCATCGTCACCCAGTGGGATTTTTGCTCTGAAATATGCTAATTACCAAACCAATGTGATGAGCAGATAGTAAAAAGCAACAATTCTCCTGCACAAAAATAAAAATAACATTCAGCCTGCTCTCTATTAATCATAAAAACTGAAACAATATGAGCACAGCCAATTGGAATTCACAGATAATTCCGAAGTTTTCTCTGACAAGTGACAGCAAATGAACTCATTTCCAGAGGCTTCAAGGCTAATACTAATGTAATAAACAGAGATAGAAATTATATGAAGACAACACACACACACACAGAGCTTGATTTGAGAGGAATGAAAGGGAAGTGGCCCTGTTTTTAGACTTCACATGCTCCTGCCGAGCCCTTAGACTACGTGTTCATAAACTCACCACTCATTCAGGACCTTTGGGCTTAATCCAAATTAATTAAGCTGCCATGCAGCTCATTTGACCATTATTGAGGTTTTAAAATAATTAAGAGTGAAGGCAACTCATTAAATCTTTTTCAGGCTGTTGTAGCAGTTTATGAATTATAGAAATTCCATATTAATGTGATTCCTCCATGACTGCAGCTTAGCTGGGGGGTATTCATTAAGAAGAAATAAAAAAGGCAACAATAGCTGTGACATCCTTTTGTTTCATATTCCCTGACAGCTTTCCAGGGAGCTCAGTGTGAAAATATAAAAATAATGTGCTATATTTCTATAGCATTTTGCAAATAGGATAATATTGTCCATTTCATTTGATCTTCCTACTAATCCTATAAGCTTGGTAAGGCTTTGGTATTCTCTTTGTTTAACACACAGAAACCTAACACTCAAAGTAGTTAAGTGCCTTGCACGGACACTAAGAAAGGGGACGTAGTCCAACACCCAGGCCTGCTGCCTCCCCATCCAGTGCCCTTCCAGGCCACAGTGCCCCTCCTGAAAAACTGAGCTTCTCTGGAAAACCCCTCCCATTTCCCTTCTTAACTGCCTGAAATTTCCAAAGGGAAAGATTCATTACTTGGGCTTACAGCAAGGATCCCCATGTTATAACAGAGGAGAAAGATTTTCACTGAGAGACAGAAGAAGAGGAGTATTTTTGTGGCACTCTCCCTCTTCCACTCCATTATAACTACAAAAGGGAACAAAGGTGCACTTCTGTGTTTTCTTCTAAGATGGCTACAGTTTGGGTTGGTGATGTGGTTTGGGGTTAATTCTTGTATATACTATGATATAGGGGTCCACATTCATTCTTTGGCATGGATATCCAGTTGTCCCAGCATCATTTGTTGAAAAGACTGTTTTTTCTTATTAGATTGTCTTGGCACCCTTCTAAAAATCAACTTACCATACACATAAGGTTTCATTTCTGGCCTCCCGAATCTATTCCCTGGATCTATATGCCTACCTCATGGAAGGGCCACACGGTCTTGATTGTTGCTGTTTTGCGATAAGTTTTGAAATTGGGAGATGTGAGTCCTCCAACATGTTTTTTCCTCTAAGTTGTTCTGGCTATTCTGAGTCCCTTGTATTTCTATATAAATTTTAAAGTCATCTTCTTTATTTTTGAAAAAGTCCATTGGAATCTTGATATGGATGGCACTGAATCTGTAAATTTATTCGAGGACTATAGTCATCTTAACAATATTAAGCCTTCTAACTTATGAACAAAAGAAGCCTTCCCATTTACCTAAGTTTTTTTAAATTTATTTCAATGAAATTTTATAGTTTTCAGTGTCCAATTTTCACGTGACTTCTGTTAAACTTATTCCTAAGTACCAATATTTTATCCTTTTTGTTGTTATAGTAAATAACTATTTACTATATGGAATGGTTTTCTTAATTTCATTTTGGGATTGTACATTGCCAATGTCTAGAATCACAATGACTTTTAAAGATTGATAACATATCCTACAATCTTGCTGAACTTGTCTATCAGCTCTAATAATTTTTTGGTGTGCATTCCTTAAGATTTATTATATAAGAATCATGTCAGCTGCAAAAGAGTTTATTTTTCTCTTCCAATCTGAATGTCTTGTATTTATTTTTCTTGCCCAATCATCTGGTTAGAACCTTCAGTATAATGTTGAGAAGTGGTAAAAGTAGACATCCTCGTCTTGCTCTTTTTCTTGGGGGAGTGACTTCCATTTTTAAACAGTAAGCATGCTATTGACTGTAGGTTTTCCATAGATGCCCTTTTTCAGATTAAGGAAGTTCCCTTCTATTCCTAATTTGTTGAGTGTTCTTAACATAAAGGAGTGTTGATTTCATCAAATTTGAAATAGATGCTTGTTCTGAATCTATTGAGATAATCTTTTTGTCCTTTGTTCTGTTAATACTGATAGTGCATTACATTGATTAATTCATGTATTTTGAACAAATCTTGCATTCCTGGAAAAAGATCCTAGTTGGTCATTATATTTATTTTTATATTGCTGTATGGTTTGCTAGTATTTTATAGAAGGTTTTTAGTCTATATTCATAGGGATATTAGTCTGTAGTTTCTTTATGTTGTCTTTGTCTTGTTTTAGAATGAGTTGAGAAGTATTCCCTCCCATTCTATTTTTGTAAAAAAATAGTCTTAGTTCTCTTTTAAATATATGGTGGAATTCACCCGTAAAGCTATCTGGTCCTGGGGAGTTTTTTTATTACTATTGTTACTAACTCAATCTCAGTTTTTGTTATAGATTTATTCAGATGTTCTATTTCTTCTCAAGTCAGTTTTGGTCATTTGTTTCTTCTAGGGATTTGTCTATTTCATCACAATTTTCTAATATTTTGGCATGTAATTGTTCACGGCCTTATAATCCTTCTTCATTTCTGTAAGATCAGTAGTGAAACCAGCTCTTTCATTCCCAATTTTATTAAATTGAGTCTCCTCTCTTTTTTTCTTTGTCTAGTAAAGGCTTGTCAATTTTGTTGATCTGCTCCAAGAACCACTGGGGTAAACAAGATGGAAGATTTGTTTACTCACATTGTAATAATTCCCAATACAGAGAGGCCCTGGCTATGATGACTCAGCAGCTGCAATGTACTGCCCTGTGAATCTCATACTGGCTTGGCCCTTGCCTGCCCCTCCTCATGGCTGCCACATCTGTAGATATTCATGCAGATGTCATACTGTCCAATAGAAGAAGACTGAAAAAAAAAACATTTTTCAAAACTCTCCTGCAAATCCTCCCTCACAGTTCATTGCCAGAACTGAGTCACATGTCCTCCCTTATCCAGTCTCTAACAAGGTGACTAAAATTATTACAATGGGCATAAACTACAGTTGATCCTTGAACAACACGGGTTTAAACCGGACAGGTCCATGTATGTATACACAGATTTCTTCTCAACTGACCCGCACAGTTCAATGTACCCATGCACTCAAATCTGCATACTTTTCAAGTGTCAACCGTGTTTCCCATCAGGTTGAGAACCCATGGATATGGACAGCCGTCTTAAGTTAGACGGGATTTTCGATTGCACAAGCAGTCTACATCTTTAATTCCTTCATTGTTCAAGGGTCAACTGCAACTAGAACACACTGAAAAATGTGAGACCTGAACAAAATTATGACAAGAAAGAAGGGACTCAAGAGATACTACCTGAAATTGAAACAGGTATTTAAACAAATGTACTGATTCTGATTCCTGACAATTTTTCAAAATTCTCTTCATGAATTTTAGGGGTTTTTAGAGAAACTGATATCTTTTTTTTATCTTCACTTGGGGACCTTTTTCCTTTGTCTTTTTTTAGAGAGAGAAGAAGAGAGTGAGAAAAGCATCATGCAAGAGAGAAGCATCGATTGCTTGCTCTCTTGCCTGGCCAGACCAATGATTGCATGTCCTGACTTGGAATCAAACCTGAAACTTCTCAGTTATGGGACAATGCTCCAACCAACTGAGCCACCCTGGCCAGGGCAAGAAACTGATCTCTTTTACGGTAGGAGAAACATCAACTAAAAATTCCATGATTATCTGAGATTCTTTTTCTTTATTTTTATCAACAAAAATACTTTTTATTTTAATAATATACATAGTATAATTAAATTTCTAAAATAATAAAACCAACTCATAAATGGTAGCTATTTTTACCAAAACATAAATAACCTGAAGATTAGTCATATTACTTAAATACAAACTGCGTATAGTTATTTTTAAGGTCATTATCAGCCATCAATGCCTTTGTCAAAATTAGCCCAGATTAGTTCATCTGTCAGATTGAAAGGAAAGCAAAACACTGTCTGAGGAGAAAGACGAGTTCAGAAACTTTCTAAAACTCAAAGGGATGTTGTGGGTATGGAACACTTGTTGGGGATCCCGAGCAGCTCTCAGACAGCAAGGGACACTCCAAACCATTAGCCAGAGGACTACACAGATGATTTTCTGTATCTCTCCCTACAAATGCACAGAAACTCTCCTGCAAAACACTCAAGGTCTGAAACAGTGTCTATTTAATATTGACAATACAGCCTTGAACCAGAAGCTGATGGTACAAAGATAAATATGACTCAGTTCCTGCCCTCAAGCTCTCACAGTCTAATGGGGAAGATGAACTCATAAAAAGTAACTTGGAGTGCAGCAATGAAGTATGAGCTACAGCAATCACCTACAGTGGGGAGTGATTAATTCAATTGGGAAAGGCTGAGACTACTTTATAGAGAAAAAAATCAGAGGATGCTTTTGAACCCTGGATGCTTTATGAAAAAATAAAAACCAGTGGATTGAATGCCAGTCTGTAAACCAAAGTGTTGCCGGTTTGATTCCCAATCAGGGAACATGCCTGGGTTGCAGGCCAGGTCCCCTATTGGGGACACATGAGAGGCAACCACACATTGATGTATCTCTTCCTCTCTTTCTCCCTCCCTTCCCCTCTCTCTAAATATAAATAAACAAAATATTTTTTAAAGGATGCTTTCAAGTTCACCAAGCATACTGAAGAAGAAAGGACATTCCAGAAATTGAGAACAGAGGTTTGAAGCAGTGTGCCTGCTTGGGGAACCACAAAACAACTAATACTGATGCAGTGTGGCAGTAGATGGAAATCAAGCCAGTGTAGGGAGACAGGGACTGGACCACAGAGTGCCTACCTTGCCTTACTAGGGAGAGTGAAGCTCATCCTGTGGATCATAAGAGCCATTCAAAGTTCTTAAGAAATATTCCAGTTCGCATTTTTTACCAAGAGATCTTAGTGGTTCTGTGGAAATCATTAGAGCAGGTCAAGATGGCAGGTGAAAGACCCATTAGGAGGCTTATGCAGGTAATAGATGTTTGATTCTGAACTAGAGAAGTGACAATAAGAAGAGACAGAAGAAACCAGCAATTGACTGTCTGAAGATTGATGAAGAAAAAGCAGTAAAATATGACATGAAGGTCTAGCATGAGAAACTGGGCAGGAGAATGCAGAAAGTAAGTTTATTTCAAGGCATATTGAACTTGAGGTGCCAGTGGGACAACCCAGTGATAAAGAATATTTAGCAGCTGGACAAAGGCCTCATTCAGAAATATGGATTTAAGAGGGCTGAGGTGGCATCTCTTGAAGCTACAGGGGAAGGTAAAATTACCTGGGAGAAAAGGGGGAGTGAAAGGAAAATAGAGGGGCTTCCACAATTCAGGAGTGAGTGGATCATGTCCCAAAGGAGACTGAACAGGGACAATTATAGAGGTAGGAGAGATAAATGAAAAATCAGAACATGTGAATCTAAAAAATTCTTAGGGTAGCTTTAGAGTTCCAGACAAGATGGGGGCATAGGTAGATATGCTTCACTTCCTTGTACAACCAAAAGGAGGATAATAACCAATTTAAAAACAAAAATCAACCAGGTCTGCCAGAAAGTTAAACTGTATGGAAGTCTGACAACCAAGGAATTAAAGAGGAAATGTTCTTCCAGACTAGTATGAGGGGCAGAGATGGGAAGCCATGGTGGAGAGGGGACACAGCAAGGTGGTAGCTGGCGGAGTGGGTGATCCTACATTTGTGTATGGATAAACCAGGAGGGACAACTGGGGAGTGAGACAAACCACACAACCCATGGTTCCAGCACAGGAAACTAAAGCCTCAAAACCTCTGGCTGTAAAAATCTGTGGGGGTTTCAGCAGAGGGAGAAACTCCCAGCCTCACAGGAGAGTCTGTTGGAGAGGCCCATTGATCCTAAAACATACACAGACCCACCCACCCAGGAATCAGCACCAGAAAGGGTGCAGTCTGCTTATGGGAAGTGAGGGAAGTGACAGAAAGTGGGGTGAGAGCCCAGCAACAACATTGTTTCTTCTCTGACCCCTCCCCCAAATATAGAGCCACGGCGCAGAGAAGTGGGTTGCCCCGCCCTGGCGAATACGTAAGGCTCCACCCCTTACTCCATAACTGGTGCACTGAGACAAAGAAATATGGCCCAAACTAAAGAACGGGTCAAAACTCCAGAAAAAGAAGTAAGTGACAAGGAGATGGCAAACTTATCAGATACACAGTTCAAAACAATGGTAATCAGGATTTTCACAGAAATGACTGAGTACGGTCACAAAATAAAGGAAGAAGTGAAGGCTAGGCAAAGTGAAATAAAGAGAAATACACAGGGAACCAACAGTGAAAGGAAAGAAACCAGGACTTATATCAACAATTTGGAACAGAAGGAAGAAATAAACTTTCAACTGGAACAGAATAAAGAAACAAGAATTCCAAAAAATGAGGAGAGGCTTAGCAACTCTGGGACAACTTTACACATTCCGAGTTCCAAATCATAGAAGTGCCAGAAGGAGAAGAGGAAGAGCAAGAAAATGAAAACTTATTTGAAACAATAATGAAGGAAAACTTCCCCAATCTGACAAAGGAATTAGACATGTAAGTCTAGGACACTCAAAGGGTCCCAAAGGAGCTGGATCTAAGAAGAAACACACCCAAGATACATCATCATTAAATTACCCAAGATTAGAGACAAGGAGAGAATCTTAAAAGCAGCAAGAGGAAAGGAGAAAATTACCTACAAAGGAGTGCCCATCAGAGTGTCAGCTGATTTCTCAAAAGAGACCTTACAGGCAAGAAGGGGCTGGAAAGAAGTATTCCAGGTCATGAAAGGCAAGAACCTACATCCAAGATTGCTCTATCCAGCAAAGCTATCATTTAAAATGGAAGGGCGGATAAAGTGCTTCTCAGATAAAGTCAAGTTAAATGAGTTCTTCATCACCAAGCCCTCGTTATATGAAATGTTAAAGGGACTTATCTAAGAAAAAGATGAAGATCAAAACTATGAACAGTACAATTACAACAAACTCACAACTATCAACAACTGAATAAAAAAACAAAGACAAAAACTAAGGAAACAACTAGAACAGGAGCAGAATCAGAGAAATGGAGATCACATGGAGGGTTATCAGCGGAGAGTGGAAGAGGGAGAATGGGGGAAGGTACAGGGAGTAAAAAACGTAATTGGTAGGCACAAAATAGACAGGGGAAGGTTAAGAATAGTATAGGAAATGTAGAAGCCAACGAACTTGTATGTACAACCCACGGACATGAACTAATATTCGTGATGAATGCTGATGTGAGGGGGGTTGCAGAGTGGACAGGGATAAAGGGGAGAAAAAATGGGACAACTGTAATAGCATAATCAACAAAATATACTTACAAAATAAAAAAATCTCAGAAGGGAACATTGAGTTTTGTGAATAAGAGGATGAAGAAGAAGAGGAGGAATAAAGGAAGAGGGGAGAGGAGAGGGAGAAGGAGCATGCGCAGGAGAAAGGCAAGCAGGAGGAGGAAAACACTTTCTTGCATCGTCGGCAGAGAATGAGTTCCAAGAGTCCCAGACTCTGCTGCTGCTTCCCTGTCTTTTTCTCAGGGAAGCACAGGTGTGGTCACCTGAGGTCCCTGTGTCCAGGGCCCTGAAGGAGGAAGCGGCAGAAGCTTGTGCTGCTTCTGGTGACCCTTCCTTCCCCACCCACCTGGCTAGAATAGAGGAGCTTTCCTGGTCAGTTTTGTGAAGAAAGTGCAATTTCAAATGGAAGTTTCTGGAAACTAAATCTTAGGGACTTTTCAACCTACTAATGTTTGACTCGTGAATAGTCCTTTTCCTCCATCTGACTTTGTAAGAGGGAGAAGCCTGGGTCCCTTCTAGAGGCAACTTGAAGAGAAGCCCAGGCAGTTGCCTTCACTTTGATTTCACGCAGCCTGGGCTATGAGATCTAAAATGACCTGCATGCCATATTTTACTGCTTTTTCTCCATCAGTCTTCAGACAGTCAATTGCTGGTTTCTTCCATCTCTTCTTATTGTCACTTCTCTAGTTCAGGATCAAACATCTATTACCTGAATAGAAATCTCATTCTAACTAAAGATGGAAGATCCCTGCAGTGTGGAACCCCAGCCTCTTGCCCTGCTCCCTCTGCAGTTTGAAGTTGAACAAGTTTGTTTAGAGATACACACACACCCCTCCTAAAAACACTATGAGGACACCATCCCAATCAACTCCTTGGAGAACAAGGGAAAAGCATTTATCAAGAGCCAGTTCAGTGCCAGGTGTGAGTATGAGCTGAAGCTTGTGAGTTATTTAGGTGGCCCCTACGGTGCAAGGTTTCATGTCCTTTGAAGAAACTCAGGTGTGCATCCTCCCTAAGACCACTTACGATTAGTAAATGGCATAGACAGGGTTTGGTACTATATCTGTCTGATCCAAATTCCAGGATTTTCCCCTATATAAAGAGTCAGTTTCTACTAAACTTTTATTTTAATGGCTCCTTATTCTTCATGTTACAATATGCAGATGAGCTTTAGATAAGAAAAACATGTGTCCTTTTAATGTTGTATACAAACTGAGTTTTTGTAGTTCAGGTCATATATCAAGTATCTTAAATTTCATGACAAATCCTTTTTCTACATCAAAGAGTCCTTTCACAGAGCACAGAGCCATTCCCTAATTTATTTCCAGTTTTGTGTATCAAGTTTCCTTATAGCATAGATCATTTCCACTAAAGAAACCATACATGAAAAAAAAAAAAGTAATACAGGGAAGAAATTGTACACCCTGAAAAAAGCACCAAATCCAAAGTTACACTGTTTTCAGTGAGAGCAAAGGGGCAGAGCTGGGAGCCCCAGGGCAGCCCCCGGAGGGAGAACCCGGTGTCCCCTCTGGTATCTGGAGGCTCCTTCTCCTCACTGAGAAGCAGTGGGACCCCAGACCCTCATCCTGAACTCACTCAGTCAGGCCAACACAGACTTCTGTGCATAGCCATTCTTGGAACTTCTGGGGGAGGCGTGCAGAGGCTGGGTCAGACAGACTTGTCTGAGACCTGTCCCTGGTGCCCCTCAGACAGAGACAGACTCAAGGAGACCTGAGGCACATCTAAGAGACGCGCCTGTGAAACTCCCACCCCTCTGCCCATTCTTAACATCTGAAGTGCGCAGGCAGATTTCTCCTTCTCCTGCCGCAGCCTACTGCCCAGAAACTGAGTAGGGGAATTTGAGGACTAACACAGACAACTACTTCCAAGTCCTCCCTCTTTCTGTATCTGCCCTGAATTTATGAACTATGTATAAATCTCTGTGCACCTGAATGGGCTGAGCCTGGGGGTACCCGGACGGAGATACTGTCCTCTTAGCTTAGACCTAAACTCTTTTAGGTCCAAGGCTCATCTTCTGTGCTGGTCCACTGTGTCATCTACCAGGTGGCTCCAGGTCTTCCCCTAGACACAGGTAGGACTGCACTTCTCCGGTGCCTTTAGAGTCAGGCCTGGCCATGTGACTTGATCAATAAAACACAAGCAGAAGCGACATGTGTCATTTCTAGGTGGAAGCCTTAGGAGCCCACGTGAGGGTAGAAGTTGGCATTGAAATTATGCTGTAGTCTGCCTGGGTCCCTAAAAGATCATATTGAACAGAGACACCTCTGCCAAACCCCAGTGGACCCGAAGGAAAAAAAAAAAAAAAAGCCCAGGATGCCATGGGAGTCCTTAATAAAACTCCTTAGGGAAGGCGAGGTGGGTGAGGGAACTTCCCAGAAGTGGTTGTGCTGTGCTGGGTAGGAGTGGAGGATGAGGCTTGTGGAATGGAGTAGGGAAGGCAGCAGTGCAGGAGGAGGAAGCAGCATGTGCGAAGGCCCAGAGAAAGGACAGCCAGAGAGTGAGAAAGGAGGCAACAAGGGTGGGAAGGAGGAAGGGAGAGAGGGAACAGAGTCATCAGCAGTGGTCACACATCATCAAAGGCCTAAGAACTCCTTCTTTCCTGGTAAACTTTGGAGAAAGAGAAAAAAAGGATAGTGGAGGAATATGAGGAAAAAAGGATATTGGAGGAATATAAGAAAAACAAAATAGTGCATATAAGGAAGAGAAAACTAGAAAAGAACAAGAAGCTCAGAAAATTCAGACTAAAGGGAAAAATAAGAAAGATGCTATGCATGGAATAATGGCCCCAAAGATGTCAAGCCCTCACCCCAGGACTTGTAAATATGACCTTATTTGGAGAAAGGGTCTTTGAAGATGTGTTTAATGTAAGGATTTTGAGATGAGGAGATTTTCTAGCACAATTGTCCTTATAAGGAAAGCAAGAAGAATCCCTCAAAGAGAAGAAATCCATGTAACCACAGAGGCAGAAATTAGACTAATGTGCCCCCAGCCCAGAACACCTGCTGCCACCAGAAGTTGGAGGAGGCAAGGAATGGATTCTCCCTGGAGACTCTGGGAGGAACATGGGCCTGCTGACTCCTTGATTTCAGACTTGTAGCACCCAAGCAGTGAGAGAATGCATTTCTGTCCTGCCCCACCCAGACTCTTTGTTGCAGCAACCACAGGGAACTAGTACCACCCAGGCTGGTGTGGGCCGGCTGCTGGAGCATCATCAGGGCACACACTAGGTTGTAGTTTTTGTCCCTATCAGGATGCATATAGGAGGCAACAACTGATCTCCCTCTCTCTCTCTCTCTCTCTCATCAATAAATGTAACTCCAGGTGAGGATTAACAAAATAAAGAAACTAGCACAGAAGACAGCAGAGAATGACTTGCCACTTCTCCTACAGAAACTCCTGCCTCAGTCTCCCAGCCTCCTGTGTAGCCAATCAAGTGCTTCCTGCACTTTCCTACCTCAGTATTTTGCTAATACCATCCCGTCATTTTCTTTCCTTCCACTGGGCAGCTTGCCCCCCACAGTCCGGTGTTCTCTCCCATTTCCCCTCCTCAACTCCACCCCAGCCTCTGTGCAGACAGACTACCATGTTATTGGCTGTGTGTCTCCACTCACATGGAATCTAAGCTTTTAAGAGGCAAAGAACATATAACCATCCCCATGTATTTTGTTCAGTGCCACACTAAACACATGGATTTGAATGCATAAATGGCTGATAACTTGGACCTGGTTATTATTACTACAACAGTCATTTATGAAGTGCCTGGCATTGTCCAGGCACTAAATCATAATAATAATAATAATACCCATTATAATTAATGAGCTGTTATCATGTACCAATCACTGGGATACACTAGAAATGTATTATTTTATTTAATTCTCACCACCATAGCATTATTATCTCCTTCTTATAGATAAGTAATCCAGGCCAAGGGAGGTTAAGGAATTTGCTCAGTGTCACCCAGCTTGCAAGCCTTCAGAGCCAGAGTTCAAGTTCAAACCTGGCAGGCTCTCAAAACTGTGCTCTAAGCAGGGTCTTTGAAAAAACAATCCTAATTATTCTAGATGGCCATTTCCTTGGCCATTTTCTTAAGGTGCCTCAGTTTCTCAAAATTTTGGAGTGTTCCTTAAACAATGTGAGCCCAGGTTTACCAGCAAGACAGACATCTGTGTCTCAATTCCAGGACCTGAGACCAGCCTATTTGGCCACTAGGTGGCATCAGAAGGCGTGTCTGAGACAAAAAGTCAGCTAAGCTAGCCTGGGCGGTTTTCAGCTCTGACATGCTGCTAGAGGTGAGCTGGGCAGACCGGAGGCAAAGCCGCCCTCCCAGAACGAAGTAAACCAAGGGTCAAAAAACAAACTGGAAAACACGTTTCCTCGAGAGTCGAATGCTGGTAGGAAGAGATAGCAACAAATTGCACACTTGCATTTTAGCGAAAAACCATAATCCTGAGGCACGCTGACTACTTAAATACATCTGTTCACCAGGAGTACCCAAAACCCCATGGGTGCTCCCAGAAAGAAAAGTTACAGGCACAGTCACCGACAGCAAAGATGTCCAAACACCGTAACAAGTCCTTGTTGAAAGGACAGCTCTTAAATGGTTCAGCTGCCTCCTAGCCAAAACGCACAGCAACAGCCATAAATATGCTGTAATTAACATCACACACAAAGCAAAATAAACTTTGAAAATATTTCATTTAGCATCTCAAAGAAGTCATAGATATTCTTCCCCATGAATGAAGATACTGTCAAATTATTTATCTAGAGCCAGCTGTGCAGCCTCTGAGCTGGAAAATACCTAGAGAGTGCTCTGTGTTCAGTGGAGGAAGGTGCATTCATTGGACAGTGCCACACTGCTAACCTTGGAGCCCTCCTGGAGTCCTGGTGACAGTGCAAGCACCATGTCCTGCACCACTGCCCCCTGAGTGTGGTCCACTGGGCACTGCCCATCTATGAATGGTTTGCTGCCAGTCCACAAAAACTACAGAAAGTGAGAGTGAGCATTGGAAACTCATAGAGCAATTTGCCTTTCCATGACCTCTGAGGCTGCGATCAGTTCAACAGAGATGGACCAGTAGGGATGTTGCAAACTAACAAGGAGCCATATGTGGCAAGAGATGTGAACTAGCCCTGCACAGCAAACCCACTTGTTGATCTGAAACAGATTGGAAATGAACTGGCACCCCACCACAGGTAGTTTGAAAACCACTGCTTCACGGCAGTTCTCCAGCTCTGTCCACCCAGCGCCCAACCTGGAGAGGCAAAGAGCCTGGGGATTGAAGGTGAGGGCTTTGAAGTCAGGCAGAAGCAGATCCGGCCTCCTTTGTTAGCAGCTGTGCACCATTAGGCACCTTACCTAAAATTTTGTGTCTTTAGTTTCCTGAGTACTGAAATGGGCCAATAATGTATGCTTTACAGAATATTTCTGAGAAGGATTTAAAACAAGATGCATGTGGGCAGACTGCAAACAGTCAGATGGTTTTCAAACCTCTTTCTCAATCTCAACCTCATTTTCACTCCCCTCCCCTCCCCTACCTTCCCCTAACCTATCCTCTCTCTGGCCCTGCTTCTCTCTGTGTCTACTTCTATCTTCCTGCAGTAATGTCACTAATCTGTTTGGACAGTGTTTGAAAATGAGACCCTCTAGGCCCTCAAGAAAATATTATCAATATTGTCTTGGAGGTTCCTAAATACCAAAACTTTGCATTTAATCAGCCATCAAGTTTTCTCGTGAAGGGAAAAGAGAATTCCAGATTAATAAACAGAAAAGGAAAAAGAGAAGGTGGTGTGGAGGAGGAGTGGAAGGGGAAGGAAGGGTTCTCTTGCACAAGAGGGCAAAGGGAAGTCTTGAGCCCTGACACAGAGGTCAGGAAGGATGAGGAGGTTTGGGGGACAACAGCTACATGCTGATTCTGGAAGAAGGTTCCAGAAGAGTTGACTGTCCTGGAAGGCCAGAAAGTATGCACCAGGCCTAGAGCTCAGAACCTCGCGTGAGCCCACTGCCTCTCACTTGCTTGGGGCAGTGCCAATACTCCCCCTGTCCCCACGGACACCTTGGCTTTGTCAGCATCCAGAACCTCATCCACTGACCGCCTGAGCGTGTGAGACCCATTCAGGACACATCACCTTGC
Organism: Tonatia bakeri; assembly: GCA_004024845.1. NCBI lineage: Eukaryota > Metazoa > Chordata > Mammalia > Chiroptera > Phyllostomidae > Tonatia > Tonatia bakeri. Next base: position 42,606 of record PVIA01009683.1, read on the forward strand.
CGTCTCTGTCTTATCCTGTCATCCAATAAATATTTGAACACTTGCTACGTGCCAGGTGCTGTTCTGACACTGGAGACTTAGCAGTGTTAAGTCTCAGCACAACACAGTCCCTGCGGTCCCTGAGCTCATCTTCCAGATGTGGCAGAAAGAAGACTAAGAAATATTAAATAAACAGCAATTCTGCCTTCATGTGGCATACGATAACTTGCTGCAGGGTGGAGAGTGTGCTCTGTGGATATTAAACTGCACACGCGGGGGCGGGGCTTCTCATGCTCAGGCCCACAGAGGGAATTCAGGGGAGCTCAGGAACCTGCATGTGGGACAAAATTACCTCTTTATTTTCGCTAACCTTAACTAAAATTTAGCATTTCCCTTTCAGTAAGAATTCAGACAGCAATAGAAGTCCCTGTGACTTTGTAGCCAACAGATATTACAGATATTTGCATTTCACATTACAGCAATTGCAGGTATTTTGAAATATTTGAAGCTTATGGCTTCTCCAAAATGATGGTAGTTCTGAGACCCGCCACGAGACCTTAACATTTAACACATTAGTGAAGACCCACACATATTATTACATCACATACATTTAGTATTCAAAGTTTGTTATGATTATTTTAATTATTGAATTTATTGGGGTAACATTGGTTGGTTTTCAAGTTAACTATTTTAATATAATTGGTTTCCCCTATTTGTAAACATTATTTGTAAACATTGCTCTGGGGAAAGGGATCTGACGGTTTTACTAGCCTGCCCAAAGGGTCCAAGTACAGAGAAGATTAAGAGCCTCTGTTCCTTAACATTTGAATGGACCTCATCAGGAATCCACCCTCCAGGGACTCAGTAGGAAAACCCCTGGGAGGCGTGTACACCTGAGGGCTCCGCCGGGCTCTCCCAATCTGCTATTTTGATAGGTGCTAGAGGGCTTACGAATTAGCATCAGGGATATCAAAAGCAATTTGTCCTTGGTGAAAGAAGTGGTGTTCAATACATGCAGAGAAGATATAAATATTGCACAGGTGTGCCTGCCTCCCGTGAACAAGAACAGAAGAATTTAGTGAACCCGGCTGCCTAAACCCTCTTGAGCGTCTACAAAGTCTAAAACTCCCATTTGATCCTTTGTTCAGATACTCAGGAGGGGCTGCCAGGAGTACGGTCAAGACACCTTGCCTCTCTTCTTGTCCAGACCATTATCCCATCTAACTCTAGCTGCAACTTCATGCAAGGTGTTGTGGAAATGCCTGGGGAACTGATTCCACAGAATCCGTTTGTACGACTGTTTTTGTGTTGGCTTGCTTTTCAATATTTGTACACGTGGTAGACTTCCTTCTGAGACCTGCTCCCGTGTAGTGTACATCTGATACAAGGTGGTGGGAAGGAGACTCTGGAAGTAAACAGAAGGAGAACATACGGAGGCCACTTCTTCAGAAATTGCTCTAGCAAGGGAGTCAACTGCCATCACTTGTTAGGCAGAGACCCAAAGACAGGCAGGGAAGTGGGAAAGCTTTATAGCGGGGAAAAGGGAGGACTTTGGATGCGACACTATTTCAGTTCTAGGCGGAAGGAAACTGTAGGTGAGGTAACTAGAAGTTGGGAATCTCATGTCATTGGTTTGAGGAGCATGTTTGACTGTCTCTGGTTAGTCCTGAGTTAAGGGGAAGTTGCCAGACACGGACCAAGTCCTGACAACCCTGGACCGGTTGCCACAGAGGTCAGGAGTCAGAGCTCTGTTCTCACACATGGCCCGGCCTTTGTGTGTTGTGTTCTGTCGGGGAATAGAGCTCAGCTGCCTCTGACAGTGACGACACCACAGCTGGAAAAGCCCAGCTGGTTCAGGTCTGTGTGCCACAGGCACATACACACATGGGCATCTCCAGTAAAGGTCTTGGACACCACTGTAGGGCGACGTTGAGCAGTTCCTCCTACTTAACCTGGAGCAGCTGTAGCAAACACAGCTTATGCTCCTGAGCTAACGGTGCACTTACTGACACCGAATCCACAGCTGAAGCATTAGACACAGTGCCTGACACACAGTAAGCACTCAGGAAACATGTTTTTGTAAGAGAAAGCATTTTGCCAAGAAGGTAGAATCTATATCAGAAGAGATTTTTCTTCCCAGGAAATATTCGACGATGACTGGAAACATTTCTGATTGATTGTCACCCACAAGTAAGGATGCAACACGCCCATGGTCACAAGGAAGTGGCAGGATCAGGGTCACACTGCATTCCGAATGCATTGCTCTTTTGAACACTGCGCTGTTCTGCCATCACAACAGTCCTCTGTGTTTACATAGTTGGGGCCTGTTCTGCTTCTTTCTCATGACTGCGGAGAAGCTGACTGACTTCTCTAACAGTGGATCCCTCACAGGATTCATTGTGAACTGACCTAGGCCAATTTTGTTTTGCACGTTTCTTGGGTTCCTATCAGGTAAATATGGGTAAACTGAGAAGGTTATGGTGGGGGACAGCTGACCTACCCTGTCACTACAAGACAGCCACCAGGTTAAACAGGAAGGACTTTTCAAAATTCTGTCACACATACAGGTACTTATTAGCAAGCAAATTCAGAAGTGTTCACAGTGCCTGTCTGCATATTCCACAAAGTCCCGGTTCTCAATCTTTTAATGCTCCAGTCTCCACTCCGCATGAGGGTTCCCCAAAGGCAAATACACGGTGACTGCCGAGGCAGGGTTCTGTTGGAGTTGTCACTGGTATTGGGCCCCAGAACCCTCCTCCTCGCTCATGGCTGGACACCAAACAAGTTAGGGATTTAGTTCTCCTGAGTTATTTCTAAGGATTCAGGTCTCCCTGGGTCTTTATACTCAACTCATGCAAGGTAGAGAGAATTTCTAAAATATTTTATCCAGTCCAAATACTTTGAAGATCTTTATTTCCACTGGAACCCATTTCTAACAGTTACCATGCTCCTTAGAGCCACTGACTTCACCAATAAAGGAACATTTCTCTAAACTAATAAACAAAACACCTGATCTCAATGGAGGTGCACATAGCAGAAACCTGTGTTAGCACTCTGGAGAGGCTTCCTGAGTAGGGTGCCAGGTGACCACTCCTGCGAGTCAGTCCGCATTAGAACATCAGCTGCACCTGGGTGATTGCTTAACCACAACCACACACACACACACACACACACACACACAGGAATGCACTAACCTTAGGCTCAAAGGTTAAATCGCAGACAACGTGAGAGGGCTCAGAGAGGTCACATGCACAAAGCATTCAGCAGTCTTCCTGGAATATTATAAATATGAAATATATGTTTCATATTACTGTAACCTTTTTTTAAGCCTTCCTTAAAGTCAGTGAAGAAAGAGAGGAGAGTTTTAATATATAAGGACAGCTCAAGGAAGGAAGGCTATGGCATTTGTTGAGTAGCCACTGGGTGCCAAGCACTTTATGAGCTTTGTGGCATTTAATTGGCACAACCACCTGGCCAGGTGGCTTAATTATCACAGATTCCCATATAAGGAAGCTGAAGCTCAGGGGGCTAGGCACCCCGCCCAAGGCCACATAGCAAGCTGGTGTTAGGGCCAAGACCAAAACTCTCTTGGATGGAAAAGCCTGAGACAGTTCCAGCTGCCTCCCCAGAACTGCACTTTGAACTCCTAGTGACAGGAAGATAGTAAAACCCAGAAGTGTTAGGAAGATAAAGCCAAAGGAATAAGTGGCAAGTGGAATTTCACAGAATCCCTGCTAGAGGCTGCCAGCCATCTCTCCACAAGGGAGACATGGTCTGATGAGGAGAGGACTAACTGGATATTAAATCCCTGGGGGATCTTCAAGAGGTGGGTTGTCCCAGGAGCAGAACTGGAACCAAAGATTTGGTACAAGTGACAACATACCAGGGAGTGAATGGAGGCAGGCTCTTCGACAACAACACCAGCCAGCGTTGTCCTGGGGCCGTGGCTCTTCAGGCTCTTCTGGTTCCCCCAGTTTCCCTGGGACGAGGCAGCTCCAGTGAGCTTGGACAGTGCTCTGAAGGCACAGAGAAACTGGGTGAGGGACTCAGAGCAAGCAAAAGAAGTCCCAGGGGCTCCAGGTAGGGTGCCAACAGTATGCATTGTGGTGGTCATCCCTGGCACCCAAAGAGGTTCATCCTTGAAAGTCCAATAAAATCCAAGTCTTTTCCCTGGCCCAGTGGACTCAGGCTTGACCCTGCCTATCCATGTAACTCAGTTGCCTTCTCTTGCCCCCCCCTCCTGCTCCAAGCTCACGGGCTTCCCCGCTGTCCTCAGAGACACTCAGCACACCAGAGCTTCAGGCCCGGGCAACTGCCAGTCTCTCTGCTTGGCACCCTCTCCTCTGGAGAATGGCCTGTCTTCCCTCAGGCTCTACCCCAAACGACATCTTCTTCAGGAGACCTAATCACCCTTTCTAAAGTAGAGTCCCTGCCTTCATCCTTTACCCTGCAGCCCTTTTCCCTATCTCCACTTGACTCTACATTATGCGTATTTCTCTATTGACCTGTTCAACGAGAGAGAAATATAACCTCCGTAAGGGCCGGCGCTTCTGCCTGTTGAGGTCACTGTTCCTTCTTCAGTGTCTAGAACAGTGCCTGGTACAGAGTAGAGGTCAAGAAATGCTTGCCAAATGAATGAATAAATGAGTGAAAAAATAAATGAAGAAAGGAATGAAGGAATGAACAAATGAAGACAGGAATTCAGAATATATTTCTTAAGGTAGCATTACTACTGGAAGTCAGTCCAAAGACCACTTAGGTCAGAATTCCTTGGGGGAACTTATTATAAAAGCAGAACACCGAGCAGTTCCTGACCCAGAAAGGGTTCCCTCAGTAGTGCTGACCCTCATGCAGCTCTGCAGAGGCTCAGAAGAAGGTGCCAGGTGGGGTAGAGGGAATAATTGCTTGACCACCAGAGAGGCTGGGCACTTGGTAGAGAGTTCCCACCCCTCCTTTCTCTCTCCCCAGATTCCCAGACCCCAAGCCCAGCCAGGAAGCAGCAGAGTTGTCCCATTCTAAAGACATTTGTGAGTTCAGAAAACATAGCTCTCAGAGCCCCCACAGCAGACAGGATATTAGAGGGCCCTCGCCTCTTCAGGTGCTGGCCAGGCCTTCTTAATGCCATGAGCTCTGGGAGAGAATCATCCCCGACACCAACTGCAGCTGATAAAGTCAGACTATTTTTTAAATAAATAAATAAACAACAACTTGATGTTCTAGTTATTTTTACAACTTACTACTAAGTGGATAATTAATTATTCCATACCATTTTAACCTTTAACAATATGCATCCTTTACTTTTCAGCAGTTTTAATATCTAATATTTAGTCAATATAAATTCAAATTATATTCAAAAATATTAAATAACACTTACAAAACTCATTTTAACACATGTATTTGAACTAAAAGATGCAATCAGATTATTTCTGGAACTGAGATCACTGTTGATTTGATTTAGAGGAAACAAATTGATGAAGATATCTTTTAAAATGCATATTCCTGGGCCCCATCCCAGGTTTACTGAGTCAGAGTTTGTGATCGTAGGGCCCTAGAATTTGCATTCTTACTAAGCTCCGCATAGAATTCTAGTACCTTCTATAGAATTCGAGAATCCTTGTGATATATGCCCTCAGGGTGAGTGGGAATATTATAGCAAGCAGAAGGGGAGGGTTAGGAATCAGGCCCCTGCTACCCCCAGGCTGTAGGGTATTGGTAAGGGACAGTGTGATTAATAGCCTGGCCCCTTCTCTTAGATACTGAAATGACTGTGTTCCCTTCTAGCCAAAAAGATCCTGTCTGTAGAGCACAGGTGGCCAACACAAGGCCCACAGCCAAATCCCGCCCTCCAACTTGTTTTATCCAGCCCGGCACCTTTACCCGGTGGCAGCGCCAAGTTCTTGCTTAACTGTTAAGGAGTAGTTACATTTATACAGTCCTAAAATTACATTCAGCCTTTTGAAGGCAACCTCGAGGCTGATGTGGCCCCCGGTGAAAATGAGTTTGACACCCCTGTTCTAGAGGCCTGCTGAGGCGGGTCAATTGCTAAATTAACCAAGTGCAAGGAGGAGGGCTGGATTTCACAGGGAAAGAGGGGTGGAAAGGAAACAGGGAAAATGATAGGACTGCTAAATAGAAAAGATTAGTATTAATTAAGAATAATATCACTCTAGGTTTCTTTAAGACATAGTAAAGAAAGAGAGAAACTTCTTTGAAAGCAAGTAGCCCAAGAGCTAACTCTGGAGGACATCTCTGTGGCTTAAGGGACAGAGCAGGTGGCTGTGATGGAGACCCCTTGGGTTGGAGCCATGACTCAGACACTCACTTGCTGTTTGTCTGGGAGGATCCTTTTACTACTCTGTGCCCAGGGTTCCTTATTTATGAAAGTTGCATCATTGTTCCTGCCCTTCCCCTTGACATTTGGAAGGGTGGGCTGGTGGAGTTCACTGTCAAAGAGGCAACCTTATTTTCCTTCCCCAAGGACAAATGTGCCTACTCTTGCACTCTCAAGGATTGAGCAGGAACGCTTTGCCCTCAGGTTCCAGTCCCACCTTTCACTTCCCATTGCCTGACATGGCAGGTGCATGGCCACCAAGACTTGGAAGTTTCTCTTCTTTCTACCTGGACCAGTCTTTCTTTGTACCTCCATGTTGACTTGCAGTTTTTTTGGTTGTTTTTTTTTTTTTTCTTTTGCAGGGGGGTGGGGAGGGATTGGGTTTGTTTTTTGTTTTTTTCAGGGGTTTTTTTTGCCTGGAATAATTTTTCATCTCCACATGCTGCCTTCTTGTCATTTAGATCTCAACCATCACCCCTTCAGAGAGAATTTCCCAGGACATCATTTCCAGGACTGCTCCCTCTACTGTCACCCCCAGGCACTCTCCATTCCATCATCCTCCTTTATCTTTGTCTTCGGATCTGTCCCTCTCTAAACCATCTTACTTGTCCATTTGTTCACTGGTATATTGTCCAAGCGTTCACTGTGATGGCAGTTCCTGGAGGGCAGCAGCCTTCTTTTCCCAGAAACTATGTATATAAACGCCCACAAATATCCACAGAATGAAAGAATTTACTTGCTCCTTTCTTGTTGCCTCTCAGACCACTTCCTCTCTGTTCCACTCTCAGATAGCCCTTTTATCTCCTTTGGTCTTTTTATTTCTGCCCTTCCCTCAGCCCCCACCGCCTCCTCTAGGCTCCTGACTCAGACTGGCAGTTTCCCCTAGATGGCGCTGGAGAAGATGGTTTTAGCCTTTGCATTCCTTCTGGAGGATATTGGGTTGAAACAATCCAGCCTTAGGGAGAATCATTAAAGAGAATCAACCTTTCTCAACCTGATGCTGCTAAAAATATAGCTCTAATGCATAATTTTTTTAATTTTTAAATTACAGTTTACATTCTATATTATTTTGTATTAGTTTCAGGTGTTAGCTCTGAGGCATTATTATGTCCACATTTTCTCTTTCCCATCAAAGATGGTCTTCTAGCAACCCAATTTAGGAAAGGAGTGAGTGGGGGTGGGGGTAGCAGGAGAAAATGCCATCCTCCACATTATCTGACAGGCATTGGTGCTGATTTGTGAGATCCCAAAGTGGAAAACCCTCCAGGGGACTGAAAAAGGAAGAAAAGGAAGTTGCTGTCAGCCAGGCAAGCAGGAAAGCAACTAAGTTTGGATCAGGACTGCACGATTCACTGGGGCAAACCTCAGATGGAGGAGCTACCATATCTAAAGGAAGAAACTTTCTCTTGTTGCAGGAAGAGTCTGGAATTAGAGTAAATGTTTATTTAGTCTCATTACTTGCCACTTTGCTGAGAGCTTTCCTAGCATTATCACTTGTAACCCTCCCAACAGCCCTTTTCTTTGCTACCATTGGTCTTATCCTCAGAAGTAGATTACCGAGACCCCTGGAACAGGAACAGTGTCTTTTGTTTCTCATGATTCTTTTGCTTGACATTTTATCCAAACATCACAGTACAGAACAGAATCCTGAGAGGAACAACGAACAGCGATTGATTAATGCCTCTAGGCAAGGGATTTCCTCGCCTCTGAAAAAGTCTCCTCCCTTAGCTTCTAATCTACATCACTTATTCCTTACCCTTAATCTTACATTCTTCTGTTCCCTCTGTGAGGAATGCCTCTTTCATCTTTGACGAACATCACTTATTTTAAAGCAATATAGCTTAGCTTAGTGCCTGGGCAAATGGACTTTGGAAAATAAGAGACCCATGAATGAATTGAGATCCTGCCACAAAATAGCCATGTCAAATTGGGCAAGTTAATGTTTTGTGTCTGTTTCCCTTTAGTGAAATGGGTCTAAGAATAGCCACTTCTACAATCATTGTAATGGAGACAACTGCACATGAACAACAATAAAATAAAGAAAGAAAAAAGTGTAAGAGTTGGAGTATAAAGAGTCAATTCTTGTCGAGAGTTAAAATGTAGTTAAAGACAAAGCGCAGAACCTGGGAAGGCAAATCAAGCTGCAGAGATTATTTGGAGATGGAGATAAAAATTGCTGACTGTATGAGAGCTGGTGGGGGTTTTAATGGCAGGTAAAAGAAATTGCATTTGGCTAGGTTAAAGAAAAGGAAGGAAAAGAAACAGGGGTGCTAACTGTATCAAAGGGTAATCGAGACAATCAGCCTGGGGAAGGATGGGCCTGTAGGGGTCTCAGCTGGTGAAACTCACTTAAGAGTCTTCTTCTGGGTATTGCATCAGGATGATTCAGCTCCAACACTTTCCATCTGATCCTGGTCTCAGTTCACTTAAAATTCAAATTCCAGGACAGGAAATCTGGGTCATGTCTTCTCTTTTGGGAAGAAGCAAGGTAAGCACAGTGATTGGCAGTCAAGGCATCGGCAGCCCTCTGTCCTGCCATCTGCTAGCACAGTCTTACATCACATAAGGTAAACAAAGAGACCTTCCCATCTCCTCATCAGGGGAGTGATGTCCCATCATATTCACAGGTCCTGCCCACATTCAGGGTGTGTATCACACAGACACACACTATCTGTGTGTCTGAAAGTGCCTTTTAGTAAGGTGCACAGACAGCATAGGAGGTGTTGGCACAAAGGAATGTATGCAGCCTCATGGGCAATTGTGAACAACTCGCCTGCAGAAGGAGGGAGGAAATGGGGTTCAGAAGGGAGGTGACCTTCGAGCTGAGTTTTGATGGGTGAGATTTGCCTCCTAATGCAAGCTGCATGTGTAAACCAAGGGGGAACCAAATTCAGGTTTCTGGGTAAAAAACTAATGCTTTAATCTGGACCACAGCTGAATTCCAGGCAGAATTAATCGCTTAATCAGCCAGTCAGGCCACTGTGACTTGCTTTGGAGATTTAAAAGGGCTTAGACAATGCATCTGGATCCTATTTCTAAAGTCTGCAGCATTTTGAAATTCTTTTTATTTTAGGATTACTAGCAAGTTTACAGAATCTTTTTGCTAAAAAAAAAATACCACAAAGGAGCAGGGAGGAAAGAAGTCATAATATTGTCTAGATAGTATGGTAGTTGAATTCACCAATCAGCCAGTTGCCCTGGGCTTATTAGGTTTTTTTTTTCCATTTTACAGTGCAATATAGAACTGCAGGATGGCGTGAAATGTGAAAAACAAAAGAAGGGAGAGTTGGAGGGAGGGTTACCAAAGCAAGCACAGAACTGAAAGGAAGCAGGCAGAAAGCAGCGCACGAAGTTCCAACTGGCTAGCGCTGATCCATCGCAGCTCCATGTGCTGTTGGAGTTGTAGGGGGTGTCGGGGTGGGGCAGTCCTTTTTCCCCAGATGTTTCTTTCTGTAAGACATGCACGAATTTTTCTTAAAAAATTGAGTTTTACAGAAGAATTTGGAATGAGAGACAGCAGTCTCTGGCTATGTTGCCCCACCTCTGTTTTCAAATGTTTGGGAAGTTTCTGCCCTACCTACAATCAATCTGTTTACGTCACTCTTGCTCTGTGTCCTAATTTGAGAGTTCTCTTGACTCTCTGTAGTAAATGAAGGTTTAGCCCACCTATGCTATCCTACCAACCCCTAACTTCCAATAAGCTTTACCACTGTTTGTACTCCCTCTCCTGATTATTTTTATCACTTTCGATGACATTCCACAACCTTTATTTCTTGCTCCATGCCTGTGAACAATAGTACCTCTTGACTGTCTCCCTTCCATTGAAGGGATTTAACAGGAATGTTGACAGGTGGAAATAGTTACACAGATGTTAATAGATGGGCCATAAAAAAAGGGGTTCCATATATAAATAATCTGAAGAAAACCTGGGTAAATAAGCAGAACAAGTTTCTCTAGAATAGGCCATTTCAGAAGCTTTGATGTGCAACAGTGTACTGTGCCTCTTCAAAGGGGCAAGCGCCCTGGCCTGTGTGGCTCGGTTGGTTGAAGCATCATCCTGTAACCAAAAGGTTGCTGGTTTGGTTCTTCACCAGGGCACATACCTAGGTTGCTCATTCAGTCCCTGGTACAGGTGTGTATGGGAGGCAACCAACCAGTGTTTCTCTCCCACATAGATGTTTCTCTCTCTCCCTTTCTCTCTAAAAGCAATTTTTTTAATGAAGTCCTCAGGTAATGATTTTTTTAAAAATGGAGGGAAGCATATAATGTGTGGCATTTCACAAACATTGTATTATAACTATTTCCCCTTTCTCCATAATATATCTACTAATATGTTAGGGAAACACTTATAAAAAAGGCAGAGGAGGCAATCTGCTGTTGGATGTGAATAAAGGAGCACCAAAGTCCCCTTTCAGCAAAACAGAAATGATGTGCCCACACCCTGAGCACTTGCTAATGCCAGGGATACATCAGCACTGGCGCAGAGCATCACATGGGCTCTGCACTTATAGTATCTCTCTTTTACAAAGAGGAGTCTAGGGTGTCGAAATGGTCAATAGCTTGTCCAATGTCCCACACCTTTTCAAGTGGTGGAGTCAGGATTCAAACTGAGGCTTCAGGTTTACAATTCCCCAACAACGTTATACCATTTCCCCCAAAGACTGCCACTCTGCTGGAAATGAGGGCAGGGCAATAGGATTTTTAGAAGAGCTTAGGCATTTGAGCTAGATTCGGTCCTTTCTGAAATCACTATGCTCTCTTACCCTTGCAGAGTGGTTTAGAGTTTACCAACAGCATTTACGTGCATTATCTTGTTTGAGCCTCACCCAGCCCTCTCAGGTCTGTAGAAATTGAGTGCGCTGGTCAAATTAACATGGCTAATCGAAAACAAAAATAATCAGAAGTTTGCATTATTACTGGCTATATCCCAGTGAGTAGGGTTTCCAGATTTAGCAAATAAAAGCATAGGGCTGCCAGTTACATTTGATTTTTATTTTATTATTTTTATTTTTATTTTATTTTAATTGATTTTAGAGAGAGAGGAAGGGAGAGACAGAGAAACAGTGATTTGTGGTTCCACCCCTCCATGCATTAATTGATTGACTCCTGTATGTGCCCCTACCTGGCACTGAACCCACAACCCTGGCATTTTTGGATGATGCTCCAACCAACTGAGCTATCTGGCCAGGAAAGAATTTTAGATAAAGAATGACAAATTCTTATAGTACAAGTATGCCCCATACAGTATTTGGGATACACTACTAAAACATTATTCATTGTTTACCTGTAATTTTTATCTGCATTTTATCTGGCAACCTTACAAGTGATAATGGAACTCAGAACACAGGATCAAGTGAAAGAAGAGCAGGGGAGCTGAGGGACCAGGGAGCACTGTGAGAGTACACACTGTCTCTGAGCTTCCCTAAATGGGTGTGCTAGTGATTTACGGTGGACGATAAGATGCTGATTCCTCTGCACAGCCCAGGACACCTGGAGTGGCAGGAAGACAAAGTCAGGCACGGCAGACTCTTACAGGCTCCTTGAATGGTGAATCTAGCGTGATAAGGTCTAATAGTGGGCCCATGGTTCCCTCAGCTGGCATCTGGAATAGTTCCATCGAACCTTTACATCAGCAGCCCCCTGCAAAACACTCCTCCCGCTGTAAACAAGGGCCCGTGGACACACTAGACTTCATACTGCCAATGGCCACATAGCAGGGCTCACAGCCCACAGTACATTTGATGAGGTGAAGGTGGTTAGAGGCCCCTGTCAGGAACAGCTCCAGGCCTTGTAGCCCCGAATCTCTGTTTCACAGGCATCAGGTAAGTGTTGCTTTGTGGCTGATGCGCTCCTACTAGCAATGCCCCACTAGCATCCTGTGACCGCGTTGCCATGTATGTTCCATAAACTGGAGCTTCATTGTTATTTCCAAATACTCAACATGCAGAAGATAGTTTGCATTTGAACTCTGTTTGCATTGTTATAAAATAAAATTTAACATACCATTTGTCAATAAAAGAAAAGGAAGCCTATTAAAGTCTTTACATACAACTTTAACTCTTACAAATGTTGAATGGTCATAAAAATAATGGTTTCAAATTTTTATCACCTCTGTGTGAAACTCTGTTTTCAATGGTGATGATGATAATCTGAACAGCGCACATTAAAAAGTCAGTTAGGATTTGCTTATAACTATTCGACATAAAATTTTATAGAAAAAGCTATGTTGACTTCCACTTCTACTTGGGATATAGAAAGTCACAAGGGAACATTGCTCCCACCTTATCAACAAAAACAAGCCATATAATCTACAAAATCATAATTTTTAAAGCCTGTAGGAGCATTCAGGTTACAAAGAAACCCAATAAACGAAAACCCCAAAGTACTGCTGTCCTTGTAGGAGAGCCACTCTCCCCCTCAGCAGCTCGGTGAATGCACGAGGACGCAGATTAGAACAAACAGCTGAAGCTTCAGTGCGATTTTAAGGGATTCAGAGTCCCCAGGAGCTCAGACGAAAGGGCAGTCTCCACCTACCACTGACTTTTTTCTTCGGGCCTTCACTGAATGCTACAGGACACCTGGGGGTAGAGTAAGAAAGCTGAGAAGGTGAAGGAATAAACCAAAAAACATGTATAAGTAACACATAGACACAGACAAGAGTGTGGTGCTAGCCAGAGTAGGGGGAGGGGTGGGAGAAGGTGGGCAAAGCAGTGGGAAATGGGGGTGGAAAGAGACTTTGTTTGGGGTGATGGGTGCATGATTCAGTGTACACATGATGTTTTATTTAGTTGTACACTTGAAACCTGTATGGTTTTGAAAACCAATGTAATCCCAATAAATTTTTTTAAAAGAAAATATTCTCTATGATACCATAATGATGGATACTGTCATTATACTTTTGTCCAAATAGAATGTACAATATTAAGAGTGAGCCCTGCTATAAACTATGGACTTTGGGTGAGAATGACGTGTCAATGACAGTTCATCAGGTGTAACAAATGTACCATCTGGTGGGGGGTGTTGATAACGGGGGAGGCTCTGCCTTACAGGGGGGCAGGGGGGCATGCTCCCCTGTAACTTCCTCTCAATTTTGCTATGAACCTGTCTGCTCTAAAAAAGAAAGTCTTATTTTTTAAAGAAAGAAAAGAGAAAAAAGAAAAAGCCAAACAACCCTGAGGCAAATGTGTGCAGAGCCTGCTGAAGTCTGACCAGGAGAACCCAGGAAATTCCCTGGCACTCAAGTCAGGGTGCGGATTATGAGGCAGCAACTGCCTACTCCTGGGGTAGGAAAACATCTCTTTTTCCTGTGGCATGGGTGGGCAGAGCCTGCTGCAGTCTGAAGGAAAACAGAAAAATTCCACAGACACCTATGGGCCTCACCTTACTAGGCTCAGTCTTCCTACTAGGGAAACAGCTGGAGAGCTAGACATCTCACCTGGAACAAGTACACAGGGCCCACTGAATTCTACCAGCAGAGCAGGGATATTGAGCAACCGCCCCCTGGGGCTGGCACTGAATAGAAGTCAAGGGTCACAGCCAGTTGGGAGAGAGCAGGAGAAAAGAAACAGGCATGAGACAAAGGCAAACAGGGCCTGCTAAAGTGGAGGGTGGGAAAGAAGAGCTGACAATACCTGCCCTGGTGCTTATACCCCGAGTCCTGGTAAAGAGAAGGTTCTGATTCCTCCATCAAATAATGGGAAGCCTGTAGCGAACTGAATCTAACTAAAGCAACAAAACTCTCAGACATAGGTCAACTACAGGCTAGAGTGTCTCAGATCTTCTCACTAATGGGATGCCAAACAGAACATCCAGCCTTTTCTAGATATGATTGTTATTTTCTCCATACTCCACTATTCACTTATAATCCATGATGTCTGAATTCAGTGAAAATCAAATTACAGGAAACATGAAAAAAATGGCTCTTCCTAAATAGTAAAGAGAACCAGACCTATAAAATAGGATTGTTGAAATGATAAAATGTTTTAAAATAATACTACTAAATATATAAAATGATACAGTAGAAGGAGAACAACATGTGTGAATATATGGACAATTTCATAGTCAAATGGAAATGCTGGGAATGGAAAATCAATCAGAGATAAAGAATGTTTTCAGGACTTCCGGCCAAGATGGAGGCATAGGCAGTCGCACTGTGCCTCCTCGCGCAACCAAAACTAAGGACAACAAAAATTAAGAAACAAAAAACAACCAGAACAGAGAGAAATGAACTGAATGGAAGTCAGACTACCATACATCCAGACCGGTAAGGAGGCCTGCGGAGAGGGGTCAAGGGGTCGTGGCAGGAGAAAGCGCTGGCTGGCAGACGCGGGCATGCAGGGCGCAGAAAGCAGCAGGCGGACCGGTGGCAGACACTGGGCGCGGGAGGCAATGAGCAGACGCGGTGAGGCCACACATTCACACGCAGACAAACTAAGCAAAAACAGGCAGCAACACAGACCGCGAAACCCAGGGCCCCAGCGCCGGGAAACAAAGCCTAAGAGCACCAACTGAAAACACCTATGGGAGCTGAGGCTGGGAGATTCTCTCAGCCTCGCAGGAGACTTCTCGGGGAAACCCACAGAATCTGAGAAAGTACACAAGCCCACCCGCCCGGGAGCCAGCACCAGAAGGGCCCAGTTTGCTTGTGGGAGGCAGCAAAGGGGACTGAGGTCCTAGAGAGAGCAGAGCAGGCGCCATTGTTCCCTCTCAGACCCCGCCCCCACATACGACATCACAGCCCAGCGACTGGGGTGCCTCGCCCTGGTGAACACCTAAGGCTCCACCGCCCAAATGTAACAGCCGCAACCAGACCAAAGGAAAATAAAAAATTAAAAAGATGGCTCAAACAGAATTAAAAGTCCTGGAGCCAATTTTTTAAATGACCAAGAGATAGCTAACCTATCAGATGCACAGTTCAAAGCACTGGTGATCAGGATGCTCACAGAATTGGTTGACTTTGGTCATAATTAGATGAACAAATGCAGGCTACGATAAGAGAAATGAAGGAAAATGCACAGGGAACCAATAGTGAAGGGAAGAAAACTGGGACTCAAACCAATGGAGTGGACCAGAAGGAAGAAAGGAACAACCAAACAGAAAAGAATGGAGAAATAAGAATTCAAAAAAATGAGGAGAGGCTTAGGGACCTCCAGGACACCTTTAAATGTTCCAACATCCGAATTATAGGGGTACCAGAAGGGGAAGAGGAAGAGCAACAAATGGAAAACTTATTTAAACAGATAATAAAGGAGAACTTCCCAAATCTGGCAAGGGAAATAGACTTCCAGGAAGTCCAGGAAGCTCAGAGAGTCCTAAAGAGGTTGGACCCAAGGAGGAACACGCCAAGGCACATCATAATTACATTAGCCAAGACAAAAATGAAGGAGAGAATCCTAGAAGCAGCAAGAGACAAGGAGACAGTAACCTACAAAGGAGTTCCCATCAGACTGTCAGCTGATTTCTCAAAAGAGATCTTATAGGCAAGAAGGGGCTGGAAAGAAGTATTCCAGGTCATGAAAGGCAAGGATCTACATCCCAGATTGCTCTATCCAGCAAAGCTTTCATTTAGAATGGAAGGGCAGATAAAGTGCTTCTCAGATAAGGCCAAGTTAAAGGAGTTCATCATCACCAAGCCCTTACTATATGAAATGTTAAAGGGACTTACCTAAGAAAAAGAAGATTAAAAATATGAACAGTAAAAAAAAAAAGTCATCAAATGGAGGGTTAGCAATAGGGGAGTGGAAGGAGGAAAGAGAAGGAAAAGATATAGAGAATAAGTAGCATAGATGGTAGGTAGAAAATAGACAGGAGGAGGGTAAGAATAGTA
>PVIA01009684.1:0-58869 GCA_004024845.1 Tonatia bakeri
TTTCAGCCTCTCCCAGAAACATAATCTTTTTTACATGTATTTTTTTAATTTTTATTTTAATTGTTGTTCAAGTAGTTTTCTGTCCTTTACTCCCATCCCAGCCCACCCCGCCAGCCCTCCTCACCTCCCTCCCATTTCCATTCCCCCTTAGTTTTTGTCCATGTGTCTTTTTATGCCTGTTCCTGTAAACCCTTCTCCTTTTCCCCTGAAATTCCCTTCCCTTTCCCCTCTGGTCACTGTCAGCCTGTTCTCTATTTCAGTGTCTTTGGTTATATTTTGTTTGTTTGTTTGTTTTGTTGTTTAGGTTCCTGTTAAAGATGAGATCACATGGTATTTGTCTTTCACTGCCTGGCTTATTTCACTTAGCTCAGTGCTGTTCAGTTCCATCCATGTTGTCACTGAGGTTAGGAGCTCCTTCTGTCTTTCTGCTGCATAGAATTCCATTGTATAAATGCACCACAGTTTTTTGATCCACTCATTTATTGGTGGGCATTTAGGTTGCTTTCAGCACTTGGCTATTGAAAATTGTGCTGCTATGAACATTGGGGTGCATAGTTCTTTTGGATTGGTGTTTCAGGGCTCTTAGGGAATAATCCCAGCAGTGGAATTGCTGGGTCAAATGGAAGTTTCATTTTTAGTTTTCTGAGGAAATTCCATACTGTTTTTCACAGTGGCTGCAGCAGTCTGCATTCCACTAACAAGGTACTAGGGTTCCCCTTTCTCCACAAACTTGCCAGCACTTACTGTTTGGTGATTTGTTTATGATGGCCATTCTCACTGGATGGAGTGGTATCTCATTGTGGCTTTAATTTGCATCTCTCTGATGGCTAGTGATGCTGAGCATCCTTTCATGTGTCTCTGGGCCCTCTGTATGTCCTCCTTAGAGAAGTGTCTGTTGCAGTCCTTTGCCCATTTTTTAATTGGATTATTTGTCTTCCTGGAGTGGAACTGTGTGAGTTCTTTATATATTTTGGAGATGAAACCCTTGTCCAAGATATCATTGGCAAATATTTTCCCATGCAGTTGGTTCCCTTTTCATTTTACTGATGTTTTCTTTAGCCATGCAGAAGCTTTTTATTTTGATGAAGTTCCATTTGTTTATTCTTTCCTTTATGTCCCTTGCTCTAGGGGACATATCGGTGAAAATATTGCTGCATAGGATTCTCCTGCCTGTGTTCTTCTCTAGGATTTTTATGCTATCACAACTTATATTTAAGTCTTAATCTTTTGTTTTCTTTACCAAATAGCTCCCTTGCCCCACCTTGCTTCCTATAAAAACCTTCCTGATAAGACCCCCTTCCATCCCCTAAAACAAAAACCTTGCTAAAAGAATCCATTCTTTTAACTTCTTAGTCCCATCCTCTTTCTGCCTATAAAAGCCTTCCATATTATACAACTCCTCATAACACCCTTCTAGTCTAGGGGATACTGTCCAATTCATAAATTGCTTTATTGAAGCCAGTTAGAACTTTAAATTTACTCAATTGAATTTTTTAACAAAACAAAGTTCTGTAACAAGAGAAACCAAAACTAGTTCTTTGATTATAAACAGGCAAATTATCATATTTTATATCTAGCTGCCTATTTAACATCTCCATGCAAACATCTAGTAGGCTTTTCAGTTTATCATGGACAAGCCTAAGATTCTCTACTACTTTCAACCCCTGCCCCCCACTCCCAGTTCAATTTCTCTCGTCTTCCCCATTTTAGAAAATGGCAATTTCATTTTTCTAGTCATTCAGGCAAAAACTATGGTCAGTCATCAAATACATGTCTGCAGTACTATCAGAATATATTTAAAATCCTACCAGTTTTTCTGTTCTGGTGCAAACCCACCATTTCTTACCTATTAATGCAAAAATCATATAACAAATTTCCCTGCATCCACACATATACCCTACAGCCTCGACTCAACAAAACAGCCAGAGTTACAAGTTAAGTAATGTCACTCTGCTCAAAATGTAGTGGCTCCTCACTTTGGTTAGTGCAAAAGTGGAAGTCCTTTACAATGGCTTATAAGATTCTACCTATTTTTCTTTCTTTTAAAGATTTTATTTATTTATTTTTAGAGAGGGAAGGGAGAGGGAGAGAGAGAGAGAGAGAAACATCAATGTGCGGTTGCTGGGGGACATGGCCTGCAACCTAGGCATGTGCCCTGACTGGGAATCGAACCTGCGATGCCTGGTTCGCAGCCCGCGCTCAATCCACTGAGCTACGCCAGCCAGGGCAGATTCTACCTATTTTTCACTGGTATACTTGTTTTTGTTTTTTTTTTTCTAATAATTATAGTTGCTTTTAAGTGTATTTTTTCACTTGTTCTTTGTCAGCTATAGTTTTGCAAATATTCTGTCCTGATTTGTGGGCTATTCATTTTCTTAATGGTATCTTTTGATAAACAGAAATTTTCATTTTGGTGGCCTAATGTATCATTTTTAAAATGGTATTGCTTTTTATGTCCTGCCTGATCACTTTTGCCTACCTACAATTCTTAAAGATAGTCCTCTGTTTTCTTCTAGAAGCTTTATGCTTTTTGTTTTTACATTTAAGTCTATGATTAAACTTGAGTTAATTATTATCTATAATAAGAGGTAATAGTCAAGGTTTATTTTTTTCCATATAGGTATCTAGTTTTTCAGGAATAATGTTTTGAGAAGACTTTTCTTCCTCCATTGCAATGCTTTCAAATATTTGTTGAAAATACATTTCTTCACATCCATGAGCCTATTTCTGAGCATTCCTGTTCCAAAGATCTATTTGTATAAATTTATTCCCATATCACACTGTATTATGATAGATTTATAGTTAATATTAAAATAGTATGTCTTCCAAACCTTTTTTTCAAAATTTCTTTGGATATTCTAGACTTTTTGAAATTTTTTATATTTTATAATTATGTTAATTTTTACACAGGATCATATTTTTATTGGACTTGCATTGACTTTACAGATACACTTGGGAATAATATACATTTTAATGATATTGACTGTTTCAATCTATGAATATAGTACATATTTTTTCTTCCATTCCTTTTCCCCTTCTTTATATTTTTAAAGTAAAAGCTGACAGCATTCATTTTAGATCTATCTTCTTTCTTAAGTCATTTTTATTTTTTATTCTATTACAGTTGTTCCAATTTTACCCCCTTAGCTATCCTCCACCCACCCCAACCCCTGTTCCCACAATCAATTACCACTCTGTTTTCCATGTCTGGGGGTCATTCATACATGTTCTTGTCTAGTGCCTTCAGCTTCTTTCCACCATTATCCCCCACCCCATCCTCTCTGGTCACTTTCAGTCTGTTCCATGTTTCCATGCCTGCAGTTCTGTTGTTCGCTAGTTTATTTTGTTCATTAGATTCCTCTTATAGGTGAGATCATGTGGTATTTCTCTTTTACCAGATGTCTTATTTCCTTAGCATAATATTCTCCAGTTCCAACCATGCCATTGCAAAAGATAGGAGTTCTTTCTTTTGGCTGAGTAGTATTCCACTGTGTAAATGTACCACAGTTTTTTGATCCACTCATCTACTGATGGGCACTAAGGCTGTTTTTAGCATTTGGCTATTGTAAATAGCTCTGCTATGAACATAGGAGTGCATCAGCTCTTTTGAATTGGTGATTTGGGGTTCTTAGAGTATATCCCAGCAGTGGAATCACTGAGTCAAAAGGCAGTGCCATTTTTAGTTTTTTGAGGAAATTCCATACTGTTTTCCACAGTGGCTGCACCAGTCTGCATTCCCACCAACAGTGTACTAGGGTTCCCTTTTCCCCACATACTTGATACCATTCATTGTCTATTGATTCATTAATGATGGCCACATTCACAGGTGTGTGGTGATAACTTATTGTGCTTTTACTTTGCACCTCTCTTATGGCTAGTGATGTTGAGCATCCTTTCATATGTCTATGGGCCTTCTGTATGTCCTCCTTGGAGAAGTGTGTATTCAGGTCCTTTGCCCATTTGTTTAACTGAATTATCTTCCTGGTGTTTAGTCCTATGAGTTCTTTATATATTTGGGGGATCAAACCCTCAGCCAATGTATTATTGGCAAATATGTTCTCCCATGCAGTTGGTTCCCTCTTCATTTTGATAGTGGTTTCTTTAGCCATGCAGAAGCTTTTTAATTTGATGTAGTCTCGTTTGTTCATTTTTTCTTTTATTTCCCTTGCCCTAGGAGATATATTGGCAAAATATTATTATATAGGATATCTGAAATTTTACTGCCTGTGTTTTCTGATAGGACTTTATGGTATCATGACTTATATTTAAAATTTTTATCCACTCTGAGTTTATTCTGGTGTATGGTGTAAGTTGGTGGTCTAGTTTAGTTTAGTTATTTTTTTTTTTGCATGTACCATTCCAGTTCTCCCAACACCACTTATTAAAGAGAACTATTTTTTTTACTCTACTGTATGCTCATGCCACCTTTGTCAAATATTAATTGATTGTAGAGACATGGGTTTATTTCTGTGCTTTCTATTCTGTTCCATTGATCTACATGTCTGTTCTTATGCCTGCACTGAACAGCCTGGAGTACAGATTTAACCCACTGAACCATTTTGATTACAGTGGACTTGTAGTATAGTTTGATATTAGGTATTGTGATCCCTCCAACTTTATTTTTCTTTTCAAGATTACTAAGGCTATTTGAGGTCCTTTTTAGTTCTATATAAATTTTTGGAGTGTCTGTTCTAGAGCAGTGAAATATGCCATTGGTGTATTATAGGAATTGCATTGAATCTATTGATTGCTTTGGGTAATATGGACATTTAAATGATGTTAATTCTTCCAATCCATAAACATGGAATATGCTTTTATTTATTTGTATCTTCCTCAATTATTTTAAATATGTTTTATTGATTGTGCTATTACAGTTGTCCCATTTTTCTCCCCTTTATTCCCCTCTTCCATGCCACCCTCCTACCATCATTCCCCCTACCTTAGTTCAGATCCATGGGTTGTACATATAAGTTCTTTGGCTTCTCCATTTCCTATACTATTCTTAACTTCCCCTGTCTATTCCATGCCTACCATTTATGGTTGTTTCCCTGTAACTTTTACCCCTATTACTAAAAGTGAAATAAATACAGAGGGGAGGCAGGAGTGGATATTTGGGGGAGAAGGGGGAAGAGTTTTCAGGAACAACTATAGAGGACACATGGACAAAACCAAGGGGGGCTGGGATCAGGGGAGGGAGGGGGGGATGGCTGGGATTGGGGTGGAGTTGTGGGAGGTAAATGCAGACAATTATACCAGAACAACAATAAAATAAAATAGTAAAATAATAGATTAGAATAGAATAATAAAATAAAATAACAAAAAAATAAGGGAACCAACTGCATGAGAGAACATATTTGTCAATAATACATTGAATGAGGGTTTGATCTCCTAAATATATAAATAACTCATAGGACTCACACTAGGAAGATAAACAATCCAATTAAAAAATGGGTGGAGGACCTGAATAGACACTTCTCCAAGGAGGACTGATAACTAATGATGTTGAGCATCCTTTCATATTTATTGGCCATTTATATATTTCCTTTGCAGAGTATCTGTTCAAATCTTTTCCCCATATAATTTTTAGATAAATAATTTATTTATTTAAAATAGTTTTCTTACCTTAAAGACAGTTTCAATTTTAAAATAAGCTTCAACTCTCATACAAAGTCAAAGAAAAGTGGATCTCTTTAGAACATGCACTAAATACAGAGAATTGCACAATGGCTAGTCTTCAAAAAATTCTGCAATGAAGCTTTAAAAATGCAAGCTTCTTTCTGTGCTATTTGGAAGGAAATATTGTAGATTTAACCCACTTTAGCCACTGAAGTCACTTGGATAAAATTTTCCTTGACTCAAAATAACATTTATCCTAAATAATTGTCTTAAATCCATGTAGCTTAAGAAACTTCAAAAATACTTAAAACTGTAACTGCATCACAGCAAATCTGCTAATATTGGGGGACCACACACTTCTCAAAGAAAGAGGGAGTTTTAAGTCTGATTCTGATTTTAGCACGTTTAGTGAACAGTCCAAAGAACCTGGCCATGATCTATCTCAGCACGGGAAATGAGAACCTCGCATTTCCACCGCAGTGCCTGTCGGAAGTAGATATTTCCCATGTATTTAATTAAACGAAGCACTGAGTGGACATGCTGAGCCTGAAGTACAGAAGGCACTGATGGCACTGATGAATGCAGTCATGGTGTGAGCCATTGAATGGCGTTGCCCTGAGCGAGCTGGTCCAGCAATTGGATGAGAAGGTCAATTCTTTCCAAAAGACTTGTTTTTGTTAATGGTAGCTGTAAACAGCTGGCAGTAAATTTGCTTGTTGGTTTTGAGGTCTACATCTTCCATGTCGTTGCTTGTTTTCTTTTTGGTTGGAGACAGCAGCTTGATGGACGGAAGAAGCAGGAATCATAGCCAAAACTCAAATATACTGAGGAGTTTGAACACTTCTCCATTCAGAGTAGGAGCAGAATCGGCAGCTGGGGTGGTCTCATCACTCTTAGTCTGGTCCAATTTCTTGAGTCTGTAGGCTCCTTTCTAATTAGTTGGAATTCATGTTTAGTACTCACCATTATATCAAGCGCTCCACATAGTGTTTTTAATTTTCCAACAATTCTATTCTGAGCAGTCATCTGAAATTATGCAAATGCTACTCTTTAACTACACTCTCAGTGTGTTCACGTGTCATTTCTTTCTGGAGCTGGAAAAGCTTCACTGCTTTGTTGTAATGTATGGTAGATCGGCCAGCACCCAGTGTTGCTTCAATGCACATGACCAGCCTGATACTTTAGGCAAGTGGCACATGGACGCCAGCCTGTAAATTAGCTGCAGCCTGATAGTTGCAGCGTGATACTGTTAAAGGGGCTGCTGAGCAGACACCGAGTCCACCATCTCAGTATCTTAGGGACTTCATCATAGTGACTTCTGACTCACTGACTTCTTTTCACAATTCGCTCTTGACCTCTGAATCATGGAGCAGACTTGTTGCTGTATGGCCATAGTGAAGTAAGTGGTGAACAACTAGTTCACCGAATCCCAGACAGCAGGGTGTATGTCTCATGTTCCCATGGACTTCAGAGCTTTCAAACAGTAATCTACAGCATTATTATAATATAAACCTTGGTGAAAAATTTATAGTTAAATTCGTCACCTGTGCCACAGTGCTCCTATGCACAAATTTGCATGTTTCTTCTCTGTTACATAATAAAAGGGCAGCATTTGTAGCCTCCTCAAATGACTCAATGTTGTCAACTCCTATTTCAAAACAAAAAATCTTTTTTTCCACCATAGTTGCTCTACAGTAGACATGCTTTTGCTCACTACTCTCTGACTCTGTAACACAAGAGCCTGATTCATATAAAATACAATGCTTTCATTTTTAATGTTACCCATTCTATACTTGTACATATGTTCTGGGTGTTGGCTTTTTAAGTCACTACCTTGAAAGATTTCATTAGCAGCCTCATAACATTTACAACTAACTGAAAGTTGACTTTCAAGTCTGTAGGCAAATCATTTGTGCAGGTAATTCCTTGACACCTGGATGTTCTGTGTAGGCTGTGTACTATCTCCTGATCTTCTTTGTTTGGTAATTAAACTCTTCAAAGGGTGCTGCTCTGTTGTTTGCATCCTGGGCCAGCATCAGTTGGATATCACCACAGAGGGTCAAATATTAAGAAAGGAACATCAGTATTTCAGAAAGCATATTGGTAGAGAGGCAGTAGTAAGTGTTATGGCTCCGAAAAGCTAATTTAATGTATTGTAACACTCTTCCACATTTCTGAAGACTCATGGAAGCATCAGAAAAAACTTTGATGACTTGAGAGAATCAGATGGAGTTTTATTTTATGTTGCCAAGAACCAGGGATCATTCCAGATTGAATGGAATAATTATCCTTCCGCAGGGAGCCAATTATGTCCAAAAACAAAGTCCTCTGCTTCTCCAGACCCTCGGGAATCACCCCTTGTGGATTCATCTCCATATTTTAATGGGATTGGGGTGTTGGGGTCAGTCACAAAGAGGTGGCTTTTTTTTTTTATTCACAGATTCTAAACCCTCCAGAACATAGCCAAGCACAAGTCTACAGCATTATTCTGTGCCATGGCAAACTGGAAACACTCAGCTGGATCTAATTTGATGCATGGATTTGTATTTTTCTGGAACTGACAATTCTCCCACAGACTTAATTATAGCTACTGCTTTGTTATCATCTACAGGATAAGAACTGCTGCTACGGAATCCATTTCCATCACTGTCTGGCATCACCTCCTCTTCACTATAACTTTCATCAGAATTTTCATTTAAAAGAGATTCTGAACTTTATTCTTTTTTAGGTTCATCCAATTGAAGAAGTTCTGAAAGCATGTAGTCAGCTGAAACACTATTTTGAGGATGTCTGCTTTTGTCCAACAGTTTAATACAATTAAGATAGGTCCATTTTGATTCTTCTTCATTATCATGTTGTCAGAAACCTTATGTAAGTGATAGCCACTGGCTTTGTGAATGGATTTCAGTATTTGTCTTCAGTTTGTTCACAAAGACTAGTGAGATCATAGAACTTTACTATATCACTGCCACTTGCTTTAAATAGCTGACAGTTGCATCCTTCTTTGGTAGAGTTAGATTCTGTGCAATATGTTTTATGACTTTAGTAGAAAAATTGAGTTTTCCAAGTTGGGAATCTCTTCTGTCTTTACCATTTCATACTTCTATACAATTCCATTTACATGAAAACCCATCAAAAACTCTGGTAGATTGCATATCATGTTACCCAACCAATAGCCAATTCCATTTAATACATGAATTGGTTTGTTGTTATCCCTGAGACATAAGCCAACTGTGCTGGACATCTGCCTCTTCCAAATGTAGGCATTGTTGGAGCCATGTATATCTTCAAATGTCCATAAAATATTCTGAACAAAGTCATCTTTAAGACTTTGACTATTCTTCCCATCACTGAGTAGTCAGGTTTTGTTCTTTTGTTGCTGAGGCCACGTGCCCCAATATATATGAGGGTTCAAAAGGCTCACTTTCCTAACTGGAAGCACTTGGATCTTCAGAAATGGAGAAGGTGTTTCAAAGGGGATAGGCCCCATTCAAGCTATTTGTCTGATATGAATTAGAAAATTTCTGCTGCAGCAGATAGCATGGGCTGAGTGGCTCCATCACCACTGATACTGGAATATAAACACTTGGAAAGAATAACCATCTGTTACCGATGTTCTTGGCTCTTTTTCTTCCTCTTGCACTTCTAATCAATATCTTTGATAAAACCCTTTCAACCATGTCCAATTACCAGTCCACAATGATCTCCTAAAGAGTTCTTGAATATCTAGCTTGTCTAAGAGGAGAGTCCTTTCAATATGGGTGCATAGCCATGTTTGCATGGGACTTGCTGTACAGGATCTTCTGCAGCTTTTTTATATTCTCATAGTCAGAGACAACATTTTCATCATTTCCCATGGAATCAATAAAGTTATGTGCCATAGCAAAGCTTGAAAATGGTTTGCTACGCCTGGTCAAGATGGCAGTGTAGGCAGACATTGCTCACATCTTCAAAATCCAAATCAAAAGTAAAACTAAAATATAGAACAACCATCACTCAGAACCATGAAGAATCAAGATGAATGGAAGTTTGACAATTATGGGATTGAAGAAACCATATCCATCCAGATTGGTAGGAGGCGTGCAGATGCAGAATGGGCTGGCCCACACCCACATGTGGTGGAATAAATTCTGGAGGAATATGTTGGGAGTGAGCAATCCCAGCCCCACACCAGGACCCACAGGCCAGGATTCCAGTGCTAGAAAGATAAGTCCCCACAACTTCTGGCTGCAAACACCCCTGGGGATTGAGTCAGTGGAAGAAACTGCTGGAGCATCAAGCATTTCCTTTTAAAGAACCCACACATGGAATCACCTACTCAGACACACTCCCTCTGAGCTCCAGTACCAGGTAGCAGCTTGTAAGGCACCAGAGGCATACAGGGAGAAACTGAAGTGTCTGGCATCAAGGTGAGCAGAGGCTATTGTCCCTTTCTAAATCCTCCACCCAAAGAGTTGGCAAGCTGGTGCCATATCTGAGACTCTATCAACCTGGCTAACACTGTCTGACCCACCTTGGAGATCCCAGGAGACTTCACCCCACCCCACTTATAAGCCCACCCAAACTGATTTTCCATATGAATGGCTGGTCTTGAATCATGCTTCACAAATTCTTAAGTCCTATCAAACAAACACAGCTGGCTTCAGTAAGCCCCAGGCCTGGCACTAGCAGCAGTCAGCTTACATTCACAGCTTGACTTTTCCTAGGAATCTCCAAGCCCAATATGAATAGCAGCCATCTCATATCACTTTATAGCTCAGGCAGGGTGGCCCCTGGCAAAACACTGGTGGGAGCTGACCTTGGCCTCTACCACCTGGAAACCCCAAGGGCCAACGCACCCAGTGGGCAGCTACAGATCATGTCAGAGCACCACCACCCTACCAACACAGAGCTGACCCTCTATGGAGGGCAGAGGTTGGTGAGCACTGGTCACAGCCAGTTCTTGCAGCTGACTGGACTGGGTAAATCCCTCCCTTTTAACTGCCAATAGCAACCAAGGTTCAACCACAAGAGGAGGGTGTACTTAGCAGGCACAAAGGGTGTACCTCAAGGACCCAGCTTGGGTGATGGGAGAGGCTGTGCCACTGGACCCTACAGGACACCTACTACATTTGGCCACACTACCAAGATACTGAGTCAAAGAAGTTCTTCCTAATACACAGAAACAAACTCAGGGAGACTGCCAAAACAAGGAGTCAAAGAAACATGGCCCAAATTAAGAAACAGATCAAAACTCCAGAAAAAGAGCTAAACAAAATAAAGATAAGCCATCTATCAGGTGCAGAGTTCAAAACACTAGTTATAAGGATGCTCAAGGAACTTAGTGAGGACCTCAACAGCATAAAAAATATCCAGTCAGAATAAAAGGTAAACTAACTAAAATAAAGTAAAATTTACAGGGAAGCAACAGTAGAATCAAAGAAGCCAAGAATCAAATCAATGATATAGAACAAAAGGAAGCAAAAGACAAACAATCGGAACAAGAAGAAAAAAGAATCCAAAAAAAAAGAGGATAGTATAAGCAGCTTCTGAGGCAATTTCAAGAGGTCCAACATTCACCAACATAGAGGTGCCAAAAGGAGAAGAGAAAGAGCAAGAAATTGAAAGTCCATTTGGAAAATATAATGAAAGAAAACTTCCCTAATTTGGTGAAGGAAATAGACATATATGTCCAGGAAGCACAGAGTCCCAATTACGGTGGATGTAAAGAGGCCCACTCCAAGACACATCATTATTAAAAGGCCAAAGGTTAAAGACAAAGAGAGAGAGACTCTTCAAAGCAAGAGAAAAAAGTTAGTTACCAGAAAGTTGCCAGGTGGGAGGGGGAAGGAGTGAATGGGTGAAGCTATGAGGGATTAAGAAGTACAAATAGATCTAATCAACAAAACAAACAAGCAAAATATAACCAAAGACACTGAAATTGAGAACAGGCTGACAGTGACCAGAGGGGAGGGAATTTCAGGGGTAAGGAGAAGGGTTTGCAGAAACTAGTATAAAGGGCACATGGACAGTAACAAGGGAGAGGTGCAGACGGGAGGGAGGAGGCGAGGGCTGGGGGGTGAGCTGGGATGGGGGTAAAGGGCAGAAAACTGTACTTGAACAACAATTAAAACAATAAAAAAAATTTTTTTTAAAGTACAAACAGGTAGTTACAGAATTTCTTTGGGGAAGTAAAGTACAGTACAGGGAATGGAACAGCCAAAGAACTTATACACATGACCCATGGACATGAACAATGGTGAGGGATTTGCCTGAGGGAGTCAGGAGGTGCTGAATAGGGGGACAAAGGAGGAAATATTAGGACAACCATAATAGTATAATCAATAAAATATACTTAAAATTTTTTTGCTGTACTGTCCATTGGGATCCATTGCTTCTGATAATCAGTGCACATCTGTATTTGTTTGTTTTAGTGATTATTTGTATTTTAGTTCCCTTATGAATGCCATTGTCATAGAATATACTTCATAATTTATGACATCTTCCAGAATCAGCATATTTTTTATTTTCATTGTATAACTTTAAATTTTCTATAAAGTTTATTAATATACCTAATATTATGACAAATCTTATTAAATGACTAAATATTATAATCAATAATAATATAATAGAAATCATAGTAACAACCTCAGGAGAAATAATAGGGCTACTAATGTCTTCAAGGTGAAAAAATTTTATTTATATGCTATTCTTTATATGTAAGATTAAACAGGTTTCCATTAAAAGTGTTTTTTTATTATGAAATTTACTTGGGTATAATTAAATATACAAATGGCTATCATTACTGTCAATCCTGCTTCCCAAGAAAAAGTTATAAAAGTTCCACAATTCCTTATTGTTTGAAAAAGATGCCCTATTGGTTTCTGCATTCACCTGTCCACACCAGGGAAGAAAAAAAGGAAAGGAAAGGAAAAGAAGGAAAAGGAAGAGATAGAGCCCTGGTTGGTGTCCCTCGGTGGATTGAGTGCCGGACTGCGAACCAAAGGGTTGCCAGTTTGATTCCCAGTTAGGCCACATGCCTGGGTTGCAAGCCAGGTCCTCCAGAAGTAGAAGTAGAAGGTGCTCCAGAGGCAACCACACATTGATATTTCTCTCCCTTTTTTCCTCCCTGCATTCCTCTCTCTAAAAATAAATGAATAAAATTTTTAAAAAAGAAAAGGAAGAGATAGAAAGAAAAGACACCAAACAACAGTACAAGAACTTTACTCATTTATTTTAAAGTACTGGTCTCTAGTAAAAGGTAAATTCTTTGGGAAGGTATAAATCATTTGATTCTTGTCAGTAATCATTTCTTCAGTGAGGACAATGAGTTTGAGATATTTTCTTGAGAAAAAAAATGGCATATGCACTGTTGGTGGGAATGCAGACTGGTGCAGCCACTATGGAAAACAGTATGGAATTTCCTCAGAAAACTAAAAATGGAACTGCCTTTTGACCCAGCAATTCCACTGCTGGGGTTATATCTTAAGAACCCTGAAACAGCAATCAAAAAGAACCTATGCACCCCAATGTTCATAGCAGCACAATTTACAATAGCCAAGTGCTGAAAGCAACCTAAGTGCCCATCAGTAAATGAGCGGATCAAAAAACTGTGGTACATTTACACGATGGAATATTACACAGCAAGGAGAAAGAAGGCACTCCTACCCTTTGCAACAGCATGGATGGAACTGGAGAGCATTATGCTAAGTGAAATAAGCCAGGTGGTGAAAGACAAATACCATATGATCTCACCTTTAACTGGAACATAATCAACAAAAGAAAAAAAAAAACAGGCAAAATATAACCAGAGACATTGAAATTAAGAACAATCTAAAAATAACCAGAGGGGGGTGGGAGGGGATAATGGGAGGGAAGGGTTTTCAGGAACTACTATAAAGGACATGAGGACAAAACCAAGGGGGAGGTGGAAGCAAGGGAGGGAGGTGGGTTTGGCTGGGGTCAGGGGGATTGGTTGGGGGGGAAATGCAGACAACTCTAATTGAACAACAATAAAATAATTTTTAAAAAATTAAAAATACTCTTGCACCCTTTAAAATGCCTTCCAATTTAATTTATTACACAAAGAATATAGAGTACAATAAAATATTTTTTAAAAAGGGCACATAAGTAATATATTCAACTAAAAAAATGATATGTTGCTGGACATTCCTTGTGTGTTTTCAAATGCTGTGTATTCTGCTGTTGGGTGGAGTGTTCAATAATATCAACATCAAGTTGGTATATATTGATATGGCCACTTCCATTTTTTCTAGTATTTGCATGATATATTTTTCTCATATTTAAAGAACATATTTAGGTCTTTATATTTAAAGTGGGTTTATTGTAAGCCTTGCTGTTTTGGCCCAGTCTTACAATCTTGAGTATTTGAAAGTCAGTTTACATTTAGTGGCTTTATTTCTTTTTCTTGAAAAATACAGGAAACATCATAAGATTGTCCATTATTGCTGTCAAGTAAATCTCACTTAAAGGGTACCTCCTCAGAAGATATTTACATCACATTATTATAACAAGTGGAAAATGTCATATGTGATTATTTTTAGAATGATAGTACAAAAGTTGATCCAGCTTGACAATTCATTTTTTTCTAAAGAACAGATTTCCCTCTTGTTAAGTATATTGAAATAAGGCAGTAGGGTTTTCATTGGCTATCGCTACTGTCAATCATGGTTCCCAAGAAAACGTTATAAAAGATCCACAATTCTTTTTTTTAGGGACATGCTCATGAACAAATAAGTGCACGTGTATGTATACATATCTAGATACATAATCCAGTAGCAATGACAATCCATTAAAATTCATTGAGAGGGATATGGTTTGATCCAAGTTCTGTTTGTAAAGAATGACCTGGCAGCTGTGTTTAAAAAGAGTATCACCAGGATATAGAGGATAAGTAACAAGACTTTTGCAAACACAGGTGGGTAGTTTTAAGTTAAGGGCTTTGGTGTGTCACTAAGAAAGTGTATGGATTTCAGTGTTGAGAAAGGAGGACAAAGAGGGGACCTGAAGATGGGCCACTTACTATACTTTGAGTAGGCAGTGAGATAAAAGCTAACATTTAAGGACTTTTGGGGAACTAATCATTCAAAATCTGCTTATTTTTCATGTCTTTTCCAGTGACCCACTGGGTATTATGACATGTTATATTAATATTATTTGAACGTTGGTAATATGCATTGGAAGCCCTGGTCTCAACAAAATATCCCCCAAAATTATATTTGCTGAGATGTTTTTTTTTTACCTTACTAGCTTCATTTGAAAAAAAAAATTCTAGAAAGATTGAACATTTTCTTTCTATTCTGCCACTTCTCTTTTCCTCTGTATGCTCATTCCAATTTTCCTGCAATCACATTCTTAGCTTCCTGAATTAGTGAAGCTTTTCAGACTAGCCTACAACATACAAACACAGCTGCAAAGTGCCTTTTAAGGTGTCAGAGCGTTAGAGGCAACTTCCTTCTTCTCATTACTCATGGAAGGTTCCTGAGCTAAGAGCATCGTCCTACAGTTTGACCTTCACTGTCTTAACTCTCTTTTCATTTTTTTCTTCTCATTTCTTAGATCATTGTTTTCCCATTTCTGTTTCTTTCTTTCTGTGACATGAGTTGAACCCCCACAAGAAGTGAAAGTCACCATTTCCCAAATAGTGTGAAATGAAAGACCTTTTAGGATTTGCTTCTATTCACTCAAATACAAACCTGTCTGTTTTGTAGAGTTAAATGTGATGTGAGCCTTCTGGCTGCACAAGCTGTGTGATTATCAAAGACATCCTAATCAAGTCCTCTTCATAGAAACTACACTATATCAGTACTTAATAATTTTATAAAGCTACATTGAAGAATTTAGGAGCTGTAAAAAGAATTTTAAAGCTGTAAAATGTTTTCAGCTTTAGTTATTCCAGCATGATATTTGTTTAACAGTATTAGTATTTTTGAACAACATATACACGTTTTTAAGGAGTATGTTAGTACCAACACTTTAAGTCATTAAAACCATACAGCAGTTGTAATTGCAAAAATTTTGAACACTAACCAAAACAGAGTTACATTTATCTGCATAATTTTGTAACTGTTTTAATGGAAAGAGGACATATATTAGTGTGAGATCTGAACATTTCTCTTTAACTTTTTTGCCAGTGAATCCAGGACTTTCTTATTTCTCAGACTATAGATAATTGGATTTAGCAAAGGAATGATAACAGCGTAAAACAGAGAGTCCATCATGTCTTGGTCATCTGCTTGAGTAGATCTGGGGCGCATATACATGAAGAGAAGAGAACCAAAGAATAAAGACACAGATAGGAGATGAGCTCCACAGGTAGAGAAGGCTTTCCTTATGCTTTGTACAGACTTCTTTTTTAAGACTGTAAAGAGAACAAGTGTATAAGAGACAAGAACAGTCAATATGGTGAATACTTGTATTGACCCGGAGGTAATAAAAACCATCAGAACATTAATGGAAGGGTCAGTGCAGGAAATCTTAAACAATGGCATGATGTCACAGTAAAAGTGATGTATTATATTAGAATTACAAAAGGTTAATCTGAACAAAAGACCTATATGAAAAAAAGCATGAAGCATACCACCTACAAATGATGAGACTAACAGCCAGACACATAGTCTGTTGGTAATAATCACTGGATAAAGTAATGGTTTGCATATGGCTACGTAGCGATCATATGCCATTGTTGCCAGCAGAAAACATTCTGTGCTTGCACTGAATGCAAAGGAAAAAAGTTGTATGATGCATTCACAGAAAGATATCTTTTTACTCTTGATTAGGAAGTTGACCAGCATCTTGGGGGTGACTGTAGATGACACCCAAGCATCCACAAAGGCTAAATTCCCCAGGAGTAAGTACATGGGAGTATGAAGGTGAGAGTCATTGCAGATGAGAACAACTAGACCAAGGTTTCCCACCATGGTGATCAGGTATATCACCAAGAACACCAGGAACAAGGGGATTTGCCACTCTGGTTTGTATATAAATCCTGTGAGAATAAACTCTGTCAGCAATGTTGCATTTTCCTTTTCCATGTCTTCACTCAATGTTGCCTGAAATGAAATGGAATATATCACTCAGGATTTATAACATGAATATCAGGGGAAAGACAGTTGAAATAAAAACCATGCATATCAGAATCCCCTATTCATTTCCTTACCTCTATAATAGAATTTATTTTGAGGTAATTTAACGAGTGGAAGAAAAAGCAATAATTTCAGTTCAAAATGTGTGACATATTTAGAAAAAAAGAAATGCATTCTAAGCATGTGTAATAATTATGGGGATGCGATTGATTGTAATAGGGAAATTTTCAGTTAAAACAGGGACGCAGGGTCAAGGGAAGAAGAGTTTGATGAACAGCCAGGGTAATAAAGTGAATTGAATTTCATGTGAAGAATCCCCTCAGGCAATAAGCAGCATTGAAAGTTAAGAGATGTACAGTGGTTCTTTAAGATATTATAAAAGCATGAATGCATAGTAGTATAGAAAATAGGCTGTTGGAAGGGGAAATTGGAGTCAGGATTACAAGACAGAAAGCTAATAGTCATGCCCAGTGCTTCCTAATGCAGATTACACATCAGAATTGTCTGAGGAGTTTTTCTATTGTTCATGAACAGTTGAGGATTTTTTTGCAAAATATAGATTATGAAGTACCTCTGTAGAAATTGATGGAGTGAGTCCAGAATACGGTCTATATCTGCAGTTTAAAAATCCTCCCCAAGTGATTCAAATGCATATCAAGTATTGGAAGTAATGAAGAAAAGTAAGAGATAGATGCAAAAGAATTCAGGAGGTAGAGTCACGAGGACTCGGTGACATGATAGACACGAAAGGGTTGAAAGAGAAAGAAGTCATGGGGTGACTGGATAAGATGCTCATAAAAATTAAGATCAAGAATTCAGATGTAGTGGCTAGTTTATTGAGAGAGTATCCTCCAAAATCCATGTGGAATGTACACAGTGGTATGAGTCTACCAGAGATTAATACCAATAGTCTTAGTAGTCATTGGCATAGCTGAGGCATATTTAGTGATGACCTATCCATTGGATAGTGAGCATAAAGTAAAGAGAAGAAAAGCACAGAAAGCAACTTGAGGAAGTTAAATCAAAGAGTTTATAAACTGGATGCACAACATATATCAGATGACGAGCATCTGATCTTGTTTTATACCACATAGTCTTGGTGACCGGTGGAGGTTACCACCCACTCAGGAAACCTAAATAAGTGGCTAGATATTGACTTTTCCATCCCCCTTGCACCTACAGGGAGGGAACTTGACCTAGATTTGGCAAATCGGACACACCCTACACTTAGAATATGGAGAGAGGGAGGAAATGAACGGGAACAAAAGAGAATGTTGGCAGCAAAGGCAGAAATCTGAAGGTGGCAACAAATGTATCCTGCATCCATTATAACGGTATTGTCAGTGAGAGCTGGCATTCCAAGTTCAGCAGAAGTGACAGTAAGTCTCACTGACCTTGTGTTGAGATGTGATTTAGCCTGATAAAGGGCTCCTTAGCTTTCTTTGTTCCTCCCCATTTTTTTTCCAGCTGATTCTTCCAGTTTCTGTTACACTTCTATGTTTGAGCCAATTTCCACTCAATTCACTCATTTCCTGTTGCAACCAAGAGGCTTCACTAACACAAAGGAAGATTAGGGAGAGATTGGAAAAAGATATTACTGAGCAGAGTGATCACAGAAGCAAGCGGGTGGCTGGAGAGCTGAGTGAACTTAAAAAAAAGGTATCCAAGAAGAAAGAAATGATGTGCATGTCAAATACCAAAATAAATGCTCTGTCTAGTAGGACAAGGAGTTGTCAGATTTCACTGAGTGTGGAAATCAAGAGATTTTTAGTAGCTTTAGTGAAAGCAATTTTCATTATATGATAGAGTTGAGGGCAAAAAATGAGAAGTGAAAGGGAAACAAGTCGGTGATGAAGAGTAATGTAGAGTATTCCCAGAAATCTGGAGAACAGTTGGCTTTTTTCTAATTCTCATAGACACATGCAGGGTTTTTTCTTCTACAATATTTTGGTAAAAGATTTCAAAAGAGGAGAATATTGGATGGCATCAAGAGAAGAAAGGGAACAGATGAACTGGGAAGGAAATATGTGTTTATGAAAAGAAAATAATGGAGAGGTGAGTAACAAATGAAAAATAACACAGACATAGGTAAGTCTAGGAAAGACAAGCCAGAGAAAGCTGACAGGCTGCAGAGGAAACAGAGAAAGGCTCCTAGGCTTGGGGGTGAATGTCTTAACTCGGGCAGTCCTTGAAGGTTGTCAGTCCTAAAAATTTTTCTATTTAATATTTTAAAGTTTTTTTTCTATGAATATGTGTATGAAAAGGACACTTCAATTTTAAATTCCATTTTATGAATTTTGTTGTTAATGAATGTGTTAGCACTGCCTCAGAGTTCTTTCCATATTTAAAAGTTGCTTTCTTTTGTGATTACAGTGATAGAATTTACTTTCTCTAGAAATCCTGTTTGTTTTACTTGAGAGAACTTTCAACTTGACCAGTTGTAGGATTTCTGTGTATGTGTGTGTGTTTTGCAAAATGTAACTGAGCCAAAACTGAATCTGGAATATAGATGATATAAATAAAGAATGTCAATAATTTCAGTTATTAAGTAGACTTTTATATAGAATGGCTTTTCTTTGCAATCACTAAATAATTGGAAACTCTCAAGTTCAGTTTGTGTGGGTACTTATTTACTCATAAATTCTGGAAAGTATAGTGGAAGGACAATTTCTACATACTTCCACATATATATAAATTTACCTTATAAAATCATATAGTTAGGTTAACAAAATAATAAAACACATTAAAGGCAATAATTTAGTCTTAACAGATATTTTATATATCAACATTTTAGTCATGAAAATAAAATGCATAATTGATTTACTATTATTTTTCCTTTCCCTCTGGCTATTGACATCTTGTAAACTCAATTTCAAATTATTATAAATTAAACAGCACTTTAAATTTTTACATAAATAACAATATTATATAAATCATTCCTCTCTTACCCTTATCTTTTGAGAAATGATGGAGATTCTTTTAAACATTAGGCTTTCTAAAGTAGAAAAATATATAGTAGCACAGGAATGACAATAGGCAGCAATTCTTTGCACGCTGATTCATTTTGCAGGCTTCATGTCCCAAGCTAAGGACAACATTGTTTGTATTAATTTCCTCCGAACAGAAGACTCAACCAATCATATACCTCTGTGCTTTTTCCAAAAGAGAAGGGAGTACAAAACTAAATTTCCCATGATAATGCCCAAGGATTCCCTTTAGGGCAAAGCTACTGGGCATTGTGGACCTGGACATGTATGAGAAGTCCATGTTTTTCCACAGGTCATTACAGATGCAAAATTCATAACCATCACATCATTGTAGATAGCTCTAGGTTTAAGAATTGAAATTGAATTTTACGTCACTATTTTTCACCACAGATAACATTTCTGACATGTTTATGCAAACTTCAATTAATCTATAACTTTGATGCTCTGAGTACTTTGATTAGTCTTGTCTGAGCTAGTCATTCACAATTTCAATGAAGCCAGAATTCTAGATTCCCTTTAGGTACCAGCCCCAAGTAGTTGTTTTCATGCAAACTATGGCTCACATCTTAGGTCTATAGCTAACTCCCCACTCTACCCTGAAATGTATGGAAAATTACAATGGTCAAAGAAAGAATCTTGGTCAATACCTTCTACTCACTCTTTTAGATTAATTTGCAAAAAACTTTACCATAGGAAGATTTGAAAAATAATGTTAAGTAATAATAAAATAAAAATATCTGTAAACACCTAGAAGTACTACTAATATTTTAGTATGAATATTTTCCAGTTTTTGTATCATATATAAACATGCATACATCTGCATGTTTGCAATAAGGAAATTGGACAATATACATTCAGTTTGGCAAACCTCCAATTCCTGCTTAATGTATTTAGAGTGATAACACTAGAGAAGGGAATTCAAGTTCCTACTCTGCTCCCTTCTGTACTTTCCTCTTTCTTCTCCTAAACAAAAGAGATATTGACATGAGACATGAAATGACACAGTCCTGGCTGGCTGCTTGGGAGGATATACTGGCATCCAAAGGTCGGCCTGTGGCTTTGAGTTACCATTGGTTTTCTGTTCTTTATGCAGAAATGCTAAGTCCCAGGGTATGCTTTCCTGAAACAGGCCCAGTCATCTCACTCTTCTTCCTGACTAGAGAAGTAAGCCATCATTAACTTCTAGAGCACCGAGAACCCCCACAGTTCCGAGACTGCCGAATCCCCTGCCCAGTTCCTGGTCTGTGAGGAGGGGAGCACACAGGGGGATGCTGGATGCTTAGACAGGTTAAAGGTCAAACCCACCCAGCTCCAGCCCTGCCCCTGAACCCCTGCCCATCACCTACACTATCATCTGGGGGTAAAAAGGCAAACTTTGAAGCCAGGACTCCTGCCATGGGGAGTAAAGCCCCAAACTGAAGACCTGGACCACATTCATTTTTGGAAGCTATTTTCGTATTACATATAATATTCTGAGTTGGCAGATTTTTTTTTCCTTCACAATTTGAAATTGTCACTCAATTATCTTCTGTCTTTGTACTTTTTTCCCTCTTCTGGCTACCTTTAAACTTTTCTTTTTATCTTTGGTTTTTAGCCACTTCAATATACAGTGTCTAAGTGTTTTAGTATTTTTATTTTGTGATTTGGTTTCTGTTTGTTTGGTATTTATCCTGATTCAGGTTCTATGAGCTTCTTGGATCTTTGGTTTGATAACTTTCCTTAATTTTTAAAAATTCTTGACCATTATGTTTTCAAATATTTCCTCTGACCCATTTTTTCCTCTCATGTTCCAATGGTGTAATGTTAGATAACAACATTTGTTCATAGTATTTGATTGTTCTGTTGTGTGTTTTTTTTTACTTTTTGCTTTCTTTGTGCTTTATTTTCACATCTATTAACCTATATTAAAGTTCAGCGTTATTCACTGTGTCTAATTTATTGATAAATTCACCAAAGGCATTCATTACTTTTATTCTAGTGTGTTTTTAAAACAAATTTTACTTGACACTTAAAATATGCTTTATACTTATCTCTCTGAAATTCCTCATCTGGTCATGAATGTAAACTTTAACATATTAATCATGATCATATAAAATTTTATGGCTAATAGTCCTAATTTGATTCATATCTGAGACAGGTTTTTAGATTGTGTTGTGTTTTAACACCAGGTTGTTCCTTTTTTGCTTTTTTTATTTTGTCCTCCTATTTTAAATTGACATCTGGTCTTCATGTGTAGTACAGTAAAAATGGAAGCAAAGAGTAATTAAAGGCCAGACAAATGACATATACTAAATTATGAAAATCTAAAATTATCTTAAATAACTGAAGTCTATAGTTAAGTTAACAAGTTAAATGGGAGATTGAGTTTCAACTTTCACAGAGCATAGGTTGTATGTGGTGGAGCAGACTCTTAAAGGTAAAGTGGAAGAATGAACCACTTTAAAATTCTAATGGATACATAGAGAACCCCTAAGGTTCCACTAAGAATGTACTAGAACTGATACATTAATTCAACAAAGTAACAGTATAAAAAATTAATAACCAGAAATCAGTTGTATTTTTATATATCAATAATAATGAACAGAAAGGGAAATTAAGAAAGCAGCCCTACTCAGAAGTGCAAAAAAATGAATAAAATACCTAGGAATAAATCTAACCAAGTATGTAAAAGACCTGTACTCAGAAAATTATATGACACTGAACAAAGAAATTGAAGAAAATATAAATAAATGGAAGCATATACCAAGTTCAGTGATAGGAAAAATTAACATCACTACATACTACGCAAAGTAATCTATAGATTCAATGCAATTCCTATCAAGATTCAAATGATGTATTTCACAGAACTAGAACAAATATTTCAAAAATTTATAAGGGACCTCAAAAGGCCCCACATAGCAATAGTGATCTTGAGAAAGAAGAACAAAGTTGAAATAATCACATTACCTAATTTCAAACTATACTATAAAGCCATAGTAATCAAAACAGCATGGTACTGGCATTAACACAGACACAAAGATCAATGGAACAGAATAGAGAGTCCAGAAATAAATCCACACTGTTATAGTCAATTAATATTTGACAGAGGAAGCAAGCACATACAATGGACTAAAGGTGGTTTATTAAATAAATGGTGTTGGGAAAATTGGACAGATACATGCAGAAAAATGAAACTAGACCACCATCTTACACGACACACAAGAATAAATTCAAAATGTATCAAAGACTTAAATATTTGGCCTGAAACCATAAAAATCCAGTAAAAAGACATAAGCAGCAAAATCTTGGACATTGCTTGTAGCAATATTTTATCAAATATATATCCCTAGGAAAGGGAAACAAAAGAAAAAATAAACAAATGGGGTTACATAAAACTAAAAAGTTTTTGCAAAGCTAAGGAAACTATCAACAAAATAAAAGGACAGCCCACAGAATGGAAGAACATATTTGCCAATACATCTGATAAGGGGTTAATATCCAAAATTTATAAAGAACTTACAAAACTCAACCCTCAAAAACAAACAACTAAATTAAAAAATGAGCACAGGACTTAAATAGGTCATACGGATCATCAACAGACCTATGAAAAGATGCTCAATGTCACTAAACATCTGAGAAATGTGAATTAAATCACAATGAGATACCACCTCACACCTGTCAGAATGGCTATCATCAATAAATCAACAAGCAACAAATGCCAGAGAGGATGAGGAGAAAGGAGAACGCTTTCTACCATTGGTGGGAATGCAGATTGGTGCAGCCACATTGAAAGCAGTATGGAGATACCTCAAAAAATTAAAAGTGGCTCTGCCTTTTAAAGTAAGGATTCTATTTCTGGGAATATATCTGAAGGAACCTGAAAGACTAATTTAAAAGTACATAATCACCCATATGTTCATTGCCATGTTATTTACAATTGCCAAGATATGGAAGCAGCCTGAGTGTCCATCAGTAGATGAGTAGATAAAACAACTATGGGATATTTCCACAGTGGAATACTACTTGGCATTAAAAAAGAAGAAATTTTACCCTTTGTGACTATTAGGATGGACCTGGAGAACATTATGCTAAGTGAAAAAAGCCAGTCAGAGAAAGACAAATACCATATGACTTCACTCATATGTGGAATCTAATGAACAAACTGAACTAACAAGCAAAAACAGAGACAGACTCATAGATGGAAAGCAGCATGACAGCTGGGGGGAAGTTAGTGGGTGGAGGGATTGAACAAAAATGAAAAAGGACTCATGGACACAGACAACAATGTGGTGACTGCTGGGGGTAGGAGGTGTAAGGATACTAAATGGTAATGGTGAAAAATACAATAAATATTAAAGAAAAATATAAAATTCTACTTGAGTCTGAATAACATGTGTATAAATAGGGTATTTTCAAAGTAGTAAGAGGCATCCAATCTTTAATATTTTTGTAGAAGCAATAATTGTGTCACAGTGAAATAACATGGTACATGTGTGCCTGGTTCCTATACCAAATATTGAATTCTACCTTAGAGAACCCATGGTGTCTTAATTTGTATTTTGCCCGATGCTGAGATTTGATATGATTTGTGAATAGTTGATGAGTGAAAACAGGAGCAAGTGGGACAGGAAAGGGAATGTAGCCAATGAAGAGTGATCTATGAAACAAGTTACAAATGTGGGCAACCAAGCTTAGTCTCTTTTGGAAACACCATGAGCCAGTGTAGAGCATGTTATATCAACCAAAGGACAAACAGTTGGGGAGTTTATTCACCAACTCCCATCACCTCCCATTTGTTAATAAATGGTCTAGGGGAGATTCCATGAATAGCACTCACTCCCTAGGTCTTAGGATGACTTAAGTGAGGGTAGAATAGCTCTGGCCAACAGTGAAAGTCCTCAGATACAAACCTATCAGAGATGCAAACAATTAGTGAAGATATGGGCAGGCACCAACAGCATCTGTGACAGGGAACATATAGGAGGAATCAATGAGTGATGTGATCTGTGATTCTGATTGAATGAGCCATTCAACACTACTATTATAATGGATCAGAGTTTTCCTCAAGCAATTCATTCTCAAAAAAAAACTAAAGGTGTGGTCTGTTCACAAATAACCAAAGAAATGATTAAATCTGTTTTTACGGGATTAGAAAAGTGGGACGCAGTGTCTCAAAGTGAGTCATAGCATACAATTTGTACTACATAACACTTAATGTAGGGCCACTTAACTGCAAGACAGTTTCTGATATTGGCTAAAATTCTGCTAAAAGAGAGATGAATGTTAGTTTGTTTTAAAGTCTTCAATATCTAAATAATGCTTGTAATACAGTTCCCAGTCACATTATTATCACCCACTGATCCAGGGTTTATAGCATCTTATCCACAGGGCAGCCAGCCACACAATATTGTATCGTGAATAACGTCCCTGAGGTTAGCAGTGCACGCAGCCTTCAGGGCCACTCACGATCCCTCTGCACACTTTGTCTCAGCAGTACTCATGTATCCCATTATTTTTCTATGAGTAGTTGATAAATATTGGCCCACTGTTTTTGTACTTTCAGTGCAACAGATGGGAAGTCAGATGTTACTGTACTTATATATTTCCTTGTTACTAATCTAGTCTGTCTGTATGGAAGCTTGTAGCTCTCTTCACCCCAGGAGTCTAGTGATCTTTCCCAGGAACATATTCTCCTTGTGGTTAGTATGCTTTGGGTGACACCCATTGTTTCTAGGAAATGGCTTGATAAGCTCTAATTTAGACTGAGTGAGCCTGACTTGCCCATTCTCAAATCACTAGCTTAGAAGTTGTAATTGCCCTATAGTTCCCCTCCAATAGTAGATTCGCTCCTAAAAACCCTTAAAAGATAAATACTACAATCTTTGACATTTTCAGAGAAGTGTTAATATTATATGGCTTCACAGCTCTTGTGTTTTGAAATAATTGTGCCCTTCTTCACAATCTAAACCTTTTTCCTCTGCCTGTTTGAAAAGAGGGCAAGGGACTTTGCAGAAGAATGGATGGATTGGGCACTTGTATCTCCATCGGTACCAAAGATACTTTTGTGAAGTCCTTCCTAATATACAACAAGGACCATTTTCACCTGGTACTGATCTGATTGAAAGATATTTTGAATTCTATTGGCTTCAGTGTGTACAGTGCAGTGTTTTGCTTCAGTCTCAGCCTTGCATACTCCTATCGTGAATACTGTTTTGTCCACGCATCAAGTTTTCTGTATACATAATTCTTCCTTACTGCTCAGTCTGGTATTGCTGAGAACTTTGCAGCAGCCATGGGTAGTGACATATTACAATTTTAAACAGATCCTACATTTACCACCCTATAGTTCCTCTAAATTTAGATGGCCAATAAAGAAAATCACTATGCATTTCTGTGAATTTCAATGAAAAAAAAATTACATTGAAGGTTTTGGCAATCATTTTATATATGAGAATCATTTCACAGTGACACCCAAATTGACATATGTTGTATCATGTAATTGCAGAAGTAAATAATTTTTACTTAAATAATAATAAACATGTAAAAGATTATAAGCAGAGAGACAACTATGCAAATTTCTGAACTTCTGCTTTATTAAACTTGTAAAGATAAATATAGTAGAATTCAAATATCTAAGTGGATGTATCCTAAAACCTTCCTAATTCTGGGAATTCTTGAATATCCATATTACCTATATTTTTCATGATAAAAAGCACTTTGTTTTCATACACTTGAGAGTACTTTTATATAATAGTTCACTTTATTTCATCTCAACTTCCATTATTCTCAATAAAATCTACCAATATATTTTTATATAAAAAATTGTTACTACAAAGGAAGTTTTCTCTTCAGTGATAGCTTCCTCCGAGAAGTCATTTTACCTGAGTCTCAGAACTGTTGTGAAACAAGAATTTTGATAAGGAAGCTCTGAGCAATCATCTTGGCTCCGTCACATCAGCCTCAGATAAAGAGATGTGCAAATATTTGCAACAGTAAAATGACAAACTACTATATCTAATATAGAGGGAATTTTTAAAAAGTCAAAAATTGCACATTTTGTTTTATCTTTTTATATTTAAGAAGCATTTTTTCTCTTTTTAAAATAGTTGACATTCAATATTATTTTATATTAGTTTCAGGTGTATAGCATAGAGGTTACACATTTATATAATTTATAAAGTGATCCCCCCCAGTAAGACTTAGCACCCACCTGATGACATACATAGTTATTACTGTATAATTGACTGCATTCCCTATGCTGTATTTTACATCCCTGTGACTACTTTGTAACTACCAATCTGTACTTCCCAATCCCTTCACCTTTTTTTAAAATTGTTGTCCAAGTACAGTTGTCTCCGTTTTCTTCCCAGTACTCTCCTGCCCCACCCATCCCCACCTTCCACTCTTGATCCTACCCTCCTTTGTCTTTGTCCATGTGTCCTTTATACATGTTCCTTGACAACGCTTTCCCTATTTTCCCCATTATCCCTCTCCCACTCCCCTCCGGTTACTGTCAGTTTGTTCTTTATTTCCATGTCTCTGGTTATATTTTCCTTGTTTGTTTTGTTGATTAGGTTCCACTTGTAGGTGAGATCATATGGTATTTGTCTTTCACCACTTGGCTTACTTCACTTAGCATAATGCTCTCCAGATCCATCCATGCTTTCTGGAAGGGTAGGAGCTCCTTCTTTCTTTCTGCTGTGTAGTATTCCATTGCAAAAATGTACCACAGTTTTTTGATCCATTTTTTTCCTGATGGGCACTTAGGTTGCTTCTTAAATGCTTAATTTTTAAAAGTGTGTTCTATTCTTTATGAGGAATTTAGCTTTATGCGATATAAAGCTCTTCCACTGAACAAAAATCCATTGAATCAGACTTTCATCATCACACAGCACTTACAAACTACCATAGACACTAGTGCTCTGTTAAAATTATAAAGACGGCTGACTTGCGTATCTCCAGATACCTTGTACTGTGCAAAGTTTGAAAAGAATGAGTGAAATTTGCCTTTAAATCTGTTTATTTGCTTATTGTTCTCCTCGAGGCACCTAGAACCTCTTTATTCCGCAGACTGTAAATAAAAGGATTCAGCAGAGGAATTATGATTGTGTAAAATACAGAATACATTTTATCCTGATTTTCAATAAGGTCAGACCCAGGACGCACATACATGAAGAAGAGAGTGCCGTAGAACAAGGAAACAGAGAGCAGATGGGCACTGCAGGTGGAAAAGGCTTTGCTTCTGCCCTTCTCAAGCTTCATTTTTAGGATGACAAAGAAGACATGAGCGTAAGAGACTATAATGGTCATAAAGGTGAAAAATTGTACCAGCACTGAAAATATAAAAATCAGGAGCATATTAATTCCAGGGTCAGTACAGGAAATTTTAAACAGCTGCAAAATTTCACAGTAGAAATACTGTATTACATTGGACTTGCAGAAAGTTAATCTAAATAACAAACCAACATGCATCATGGGATGAAGAAACCCGATAATATATGAAATACCTAGTAATTGAAAACAATAAACATTGGACATCACTACTGGATAAAGCAAGGGGTTACAAAGGGCTACATAGCGGTCATAGGCCATCACTGCCAGGAGAAAACATTCTGTGTTTGCACTGGAGGCAAAAATATAAAATTGAGTGATGCACTCAAACAGGGATATCATGTGATTCTTAGATAAAAAATTAATTAGCATCTTGGGAGTCACAGATGATGAAGAACAGGCATCTGCAAAGGCTAAACTGCCAAGGAGTAAGTACATAGGTGTGTGAAGATGGGGGTCTTTCCAGATGAGAAAAATGAGTCCAAGGTTGCCCACCACAGTGGTTAGATAGATGGCCAAGAACACCAGGAACAGGGGCACCTGAAGCCCCGGAAGATCTGTAAGTCCCGAGAGAAAAAACTCTGTCACCTGTGTCTTGTTCACCTCCATCATATTCACTCAGGC
Source organism: Tonatia bakeri (assembly GCA_004024845.1). Lineage (NCBI taxonomy): Eukaryota > Metazoa > Chordata > Mammalia > Chiroptera > Phyllostomidae > Tonatia > Tonatia bakeri. Next base: position 28,622 of record PVIA01009684.1, read on the forward strand.
TGATCACTGCATTGAAAGAATAAGTGAAGAACACAGCTATCAAATACCATAAAAGTAACATTTTATTTTAAAAAGTAAACCCATTTTCCTTTTTTATGTATCCCCTCTAATTAGAACATTTACCTTACTCATGAGTAAAAATATTTACAATCATAAGTATTTGGGAAACTGGTCCTGAAAATTGGGCAAAATGTATCTATAAAATGTGAAGATTTTGTTGCCTAAGAGATGTTGGCTTATTTTTTACTTTGGAAAAATTGATAGCTATTTAATAACCAACTACAAAAACTAACCCAAAGGCATTATATAATTTCTGAAGAAATACATAGCCAGATGTATTCTTAGATAAGAAGACAGTATTATGAATATGTAAGTAGAATTGAAATGAATTTCACTTAGAATCTTAATCACTTTTTTTTTGCCTTTTATACACATTTTATAAGCAACAGCCAATACATGTTCCAGTTAAATTTCCATGTTAGTTTTTTAAATAATTATTTTATTGTTGTTCAATTACAGCTGTATGCATTTTCCCCTGACCCCAGTCAAACCCACCTCCCCCCCTTGCTTTCATCCTCCCCCCTGATTTTGTCCATGTATCCCTCATAGTAGTTCCTGAAAGCCCTTCCCCTCACTAATCACTTTTTAATGTAGTAGCATGAGCATAAAATTCATCAAAAATAAAATTATTTTGAGGAAACAAAGAAAATATAAACAGTAAAAAAGTCAAGCGTGCAGCAGCAAGTGTTAAAGCATAAAGCTGTTCAACAGAATATGACACGGCATGGAAACAGGAAGATAAGACAGTGAACCACATAAAGACTCCAAAGACACATTCAAGTAGTATACTAGAACTTAATACATTACATGGACGATTATTCAGTTGAAAAAAGTGATGATTTTTCCAATAAATAGTATGGCTGTATTTGTTTATGTATCTGGAAATAAAGTAAGAATAGATTCCTTTCCTATGCCTGTTTTTAATAAGCTGATGGATCAGGGACTTAAAAATAAAAAAATTTAAAAACAAGTAATTAAAACATCCTAAGAAATTTCATAAAATAGATATAATTTAAATATATTACAAAAGTCTTTGAGTAATATAAGAAACTCATAAATTACAAAGAAATACATAGATATATTTAATCTAATTTTTCACTTCAAGAAAATGGAGTATGTATCAAGTCTCTAATCAGGTAAAAGATGAATAAAACTTCAGAAGAAATATGTATAATAAATATGATAGGTAAAATATTCATACCTATCACATACAAATACATATTATACATTGATAGGAAAACTTAAATGACTCAATAGAAGAATGCAAATGAAATTGAATGGGTGAGTCATAGAACAATGTGCCAACACGTTTTGTAAATGTAGGAAAGATGCTCACCTTGTCCAGCGCTCAGGATGTGCAAATAAAATAACGATGAGATTTTTTTTCCCCTCAGATTAGCAAAATGTACTGCTTATGGGGATTTGAAAAAGTCCACTCTCACACTGACTGATGAAAATGTAAATTAGTAGGCCTTTTAAAAACAATTTGGCAGTATCTTTTAAAAATAAAAATGCTCTTCAATCCAGCAAGCTACATTTGTAATCCATTCTATAACAATTACATAATGGTTCACAGGGAGAAGAGTCTCCTGCTGTGGTGTTCGTGTGGCAAAGAACGGAGCTATCATGAACACCAGCCAAGGCGAAGCAAAACATGAACAGATCCTGGCGAACCCATCAGTGTTATGGCAGTCATGTGAAGCTCCACAAGTTGACTCAAGGGAATATCAACTGCTAAAAACTGCTAAAAAAGTGAGGAAAGTAATATGCAGAGAAATGTATATATGAAAGCATCACATTAAACAAACAGAAAATGAAGTCTTAAAAGTCTCACTCTATGCATATCTATGAATATATATTTGTACATATATTTGCATATAAACATAAAGATTGTATAACATGTAGACTCCAAGTTAATATTTATTTTCTTGGTGAAGGTGAGGGGAAAGAATGAAGGAGAAGAGAGAGATAAATAAGCCCCCCAAAGAGGTTTTCACATGAAAACACAAAAATGTTATTACCTTATTTATACAATTATATATATTTATAGGTACAAAGAAATATTTAAGGGTAGTTTTAAGATTGCTAACAGTGAGAGAAAGAAAAACACGAATAACAGTGCTATTGCATTTAGTAGTAGACAATAAAAATTTTAATGAAAATAGAGGAATTAATTATAAGTGGATATTTTGGAAAAAGTATATTTTAAGTTCAGAATTACTTTGGAATATGGAGCATATGTTTTGGAATATTTTCACTGATATTTGACTTCAACCATTGAAAGTAACTTTTTTCTTTCTGCCTTTTTCTTTTTTGAATAGGCAAAAGCATTTTGTAAATGAATATACTTAGTGATAAGTACAATAAGTTTTTTCATAATTTTCTCCATATTTAAGTACCATCTTTGTCATATATTAGTAGATGTTATAATTTTTGTCAATATTGAAAATGAGATATTTGATGTGTTGTTTAAATAATTTGATTTTGTTCTATGACATACAATTTTTTTCTAAGAGTAAATCCAAAAGAAAAAAATCTGAAGAATTTGGAAGTAAATGCAGAGGCTATTAGATTACCTAGGGGAAAATCTACCTATAATTTGGTGTGTAAGTTCAGTTGTTTCTCCAAATAAAATAAATAATACAATTTATACACATGATTTTTATTGATTAAAATCCATTAAAATACCTGTTTACCAAAACTGAATGTGTTTAACCTGAAAATTGGAGCAAAGGCAGTATTTTTCTTAATGGGTCAACATTAAAGAAATGGTAAACTATTGCCTTTCTTCTCTGAGAATGAAACAAGAAAAATTAACGTTAAAAATTTATCTGTTAAATTACCTGTATGCCACCGTGACTGGTGCGGCTCAGTTGGATGGGAGTTGTTCCACAGCAGAAAGGGTCTTCAGTCCCATTCCCAGTGGGGTCACATGCCTGGGCTTCAGGTTCAGTCCCGGTTTGAGGCATGTACATGGGGCAGCCAAATGATGTTTCTCACATCCATGTTACTCTCACTCTCTTTCTCCCTCCTTCACTTCTCTATAAAAATAAATGAATAAAATCATTTTAGCCCTGGCTGGCATAGCTCAGTGGATTGAGCGCGGGCTGTGAACCAAAGGGTCGCCCTTCGATTCCCTGTCAGGGCACATGCCTGGGTTGTGGACCAGGTCCCCGGTGGGTCCACGTGAGAGACAACCACACATTGATGTTTCTCTCCCTCTCTTTTTCCTGTCTTTTCCCTCCTCTAAAAATAAATAAATAAAATCTTTTTTTTAAATGCTTACCTTGTCAAACAAATTAAAGACAAAAAGATTAAAATATTAAAAATAAATAAATAAAAGTGTTTTAAAAATTACTGTATAGACTCATAAGAAGCTCCGGAATCACAACACAAGAACACAGACTGATACTTCTCTGCTGACAATTGGCCTTGTTGGACAGAGACCAATCCTTTTTAAGTTTTCATAGAGGCTTTGTCCTGTGTGAGCCTACCTAGCTTTGTTGCCGACTTTGAACCTGTGATTGATATATCTAATTTTCATAATTAGGTCAAGGGTCATTAGGTATTTAGCTTCTTTTTCCTTAAGATATATATGAGGGGACCCCAAAAAACAGAATTATTCTGGAGGGTGGGCCCCTTGTAGTATAGGCTTCCCCTCCTAGGTAAGTGTACTAGGAACCCATCTGTGTCAGTGTACTAGTTGGGGTTGTGAGAGACTGTGTTTGGCTTCAGTGAAATTTTTTTGAAAATTTTCAAAAAAATGCATTGAAGTCTCTTTCAATACATTTGTTCATTTCTTGATGGGTGGTTTACTAGCACACCTGCCCACACTGTGCTGAGTGTTCAGCAGTTTTTGATAAAAAATAACATAAACTCCCATGCCCACCCTCCCTATTCACCCGATCTCACCCCCACAACTTTATTTTTGTTTGTTTCCCGGATGAAAAAAGTCTTCAAAGGGAAATATTTTGCCAATGTGGAACAAGTGAAACAGAAAAAGGGAGAAGCACTCTAAGGCATCAAAATTAATGAGTTCAAAACTGTTTTGAGCAACGGAAAAAAATGTGTTGGTATGTGTATTGCATCAAATAGACAGTACTTTGAAGGTGACTGAAGTTAAACATGTAAGAATAAATACACAAGTTTTTATAAATAAATTCCAGGTTTTGGGAGGTACACACACACACACACACACACACACACACACACACAATCTCATTATGCATTTTAAAGAGCCTAAGAAAATTATGCCTTGTCTGGCGTAGCTCAGTGGATTGATTGCAGGCTGTGAACCAAAGCATCACAAGTTTGATTCCCAGTCAGGGCACATGCCTGGCTTGCAGGCCACGGCCCCCAGCAACCACACATTGATGTTTCTCTCTCTCTCTCTCTTGCTCCTTCCCTTCCCTCTCTAAAAAATAAATAAATAAAATCTTTAAAAAAAGAATTTAAAATCTAATTTAAAAAAAAGAAAATTATCATTGGTGACTTTAGTTTAACTTTTCATGATTCCATGAATAAACTAAGGTAGTTTGAGCAGCATAGGTTAGTTGTTATACCCTGACAAAGAACATTTTCTATAATACAAAAAATATCTCTGAAACTTTGAGTCATTATCATCTTTTCCATTTGTCTCTTATTTCAAATTTACTATTAAAAAGAAATCTGCCCTGGCTGCTGTAGCTCAGTGGATTGAGCGCGGGCTGCGAACCAGGCATCGCAGGTTTGATTCCCAGTCAGGGCACATGCCTGGGTTGCAGGCCATGTCCCCAGCAACCACACATTGATGTTTCTCTCTCTCTCTCTCTATCTCTCCCTCCCTTCCCTCTCTAAAAATAAATAAATAAAATATTTAAAAAAAAAGAAATCTTACTATTCATGTCTTCTCAACAGAAAAACATCTAGCATTTATGACAAGCATCAAGAATTTTCTATCCTGATCCAATCTGTCAGATTTTTAAGAGAAGAATTTAAACTTTTTGTTTTATATTATACAATATATCTTTGGGCTTACCTCTGTTATCTCCATTTTATATATTGTCCTTTACTTTCCCCTACTGTTTCCTTTGTTAAACTTTTTTGCTTTGTCATTTATTATTTTTTTCTATTTCTCCTTCATTAATCATTAATTTGGAAGAATATATATCAGATTTTTACTTAGAGCAAACTAAATAAAATTATTTGCAAATAAAATGTTTTAAGTTAAATTTGTGACTTCATCAACTTTAGAAATAAAACAATATTTATGATCCTCCCTCTAAAAATAAAAAAAAAAAGAATTTTCTATCCTGAAGTGAAACAGAAAATCTCATAGGGTTGCCAGGATTTTCATTACTTACCTGGACATTTTATTATCAAATAGGCAAACTGAAAACTATGAATAGTGAAAATTAGACAGACCCTGACATCCTCACTAGGTTCCTCTAAGTCTTTGGGAGGCTGAGAGAATGGTTGATTTTTGAAGTAAATACATTGGGTTTTCAAAGTAAAAAAAATGTATACTTTCCTCTACCACACCCTATACCAGAGTCTTCATTGATTGCCAAACTGATGAGGCCCCCACTGCTCTCACGTCCACGGCGGCATCTCCTCTTAAAACCCTTGTGTGAAGCAACATGGAAGTTGCAGAATGAAGCAGTATTTCCTGGTCAAACATTTTACTTTGGAAACCTCAAGTGCATGGGTATATTTATACAAAACTTCTTTCAAATCTATTCATACATAAAAAAGTGAAAAGAACCTTGGAATTCCCCCAGTGAAAGTTGCCAATGGATTCCCTGTAGGACGAAGGCAAAGTTGTTCTGGGCATTGTGAGTTAATCAACAATCACCGCAGACAGACCCAGGTGTAATGATTAGAACCACAATTTGTATTGTTGGGGTTCACGGTGAGGGCAACTTTCAAACTGCTTCTGACCAGTTTTAGACACATTCATTTCCTTTACCTTACTGCTTCTGATGTTGCCACATTCCAAACACCTAGGAGGTTTTTTAAACACTTCAAGATTCATGAGATTCAACATGTTCAAAACCAAGTTTAGAATCTTTTCAAATCCTATCACTAAATCTGGACCTCATCCTGTCTTCTCATTCTCCATTAATGCCATTACCATCTACTGCCGGGATCCAGCCTTGGCGGGTCTCAGAGTCCCCAAAGGAGGAACGGCTCAGGCGAGACCCGGGCGGGGTGCCAGAGGACAGCCAGGCTCTCTAGACCTGACTGACTCACCAAGAAAAATCAATCTTTATTTTTATAGAGGAGGTTATACAACATTCAATGCATAGTGTAATTTTTAAAACAGAAATGGTTACCATAGAAATCATTTTGAAAAATACAGAAGGTTTTACAGATCAATCATGTTAAACGAAGAAATAACTGAAAAGTACAGGAATTCCCACAGTTCAACCATATTAAACAAAGATTATTTTGACCAAGAGGATCATTAATCAGATAGCCGACAAAGCTATACAAGCACAAACTTTCAAATGCTGATTATAATTAAATATCTACTAAATTTCTATAGATTGGTTTAAATCAAAGGGGTACAAGGAGTGATTTAAAAACTAGTTACTGTTTATAGAAATTAGATTATCTAAATTAGTAAATGATTTTTTTGCCTAGATCTATTAACTACATATATAGGGGGGGCTATGTTATGTTTCCATGTACTGAGATTATTATATTTTAATTAAAACTCCTTCCTCCTCTTTCTACTTGGTCCCATCAATAACCACTCCTGCCCAGGGCATGGGAAAGGCAGTGGTTCTAATAAATCTTGAGCTTTTGAGTGGTGACTCCTTAGACATTCCTAGCAACGGCCTCCTCCAGCATTCTGGCAGCTAGTCTGCCCATAGTTTAATTCTATCCTTAACTTTCCAGGTGGGGGGAGTGGGCAGCATTAGGGTTATTAGCGGCTTCTAGTTAGTGGTCAGCAAGTCATTTCACGCAGAATCAGAGGCATCGTGCAAGGTTTTTTGTTATAAAGCACAGGTGTCCAAAAATCTCACCACCTGATGCTAATAGGGACAGGCATACAGAAAGAGATGGCCAGGAGATCCGACCACAGTCGCCTCTGCTGTGCAGACACATCTCACCCAACCCGACTGTGTCAAAGGTCAGCTGTTTGTCGGCTCCCGACAATCTACTCCATCTTTAAAGAAATAAACCTGAAAGTCATCTTTAACAATGAATTCTCCATCCTCCCCCCAACTTCCTCACCCCCTACCCACAAACCCATGTCAAAACCGTTATCAAACTCACAGCTTGTATCTCTTTAATGTCTGCTGAAACCATCTACTTCTCTCCAAATCAAGAAAACTCCTCCTCCCTGGAATTCTGACACAACCTGTTAATAATGTATGTGTACCTTGTAATATTTTCTGCTACATTTGGACCAACATCATCTTTGTAAAAAGCCAAACTGTTCAATTTCTTTTTCTCACACCCACAGCTATAACTCCACTTAAACCCTTAAATAACTTCCCAAGGCTCTTATGAAAAGATGGAAATCCTTAGACTTTCTTTCCTTCACCCTAAAACATAGCCAATTATATTTTATGCAAAGTGCTTGTCCAATGTGGTCATATTTTTCAGGCAAATGATTCTGACATTTCTTTGACAACAAAATAGATCTAGGAATTGAAGTTAAAAATCAGAATTTCATCTGTGATTTCTGAATGCAATGTTGCTAAGAAAAAGAATTCAGTTTATTTCTTTTTCTTTTCTCATCTTACTGTGAAAATAAAAAGAATTCTCCTTGAAAAGTGTCCAAGCTATCCAGTATCTCTCCAGTCCCATTGGGTTTCTGCCTGACATGCTGACTCTGTAGGAGGAGGAACTCACAGGCTTTCTGACTTAGGTGATAGAGCCCTTGAACCCAGGTAGAAGCCCTGAAAGAGCCAGCTGGTGGCCCTATGTTTGCTTCAGTAATGTAAGCAAGTCATAGAAGTTTCCAAGCATGAAAATGACAAACAAGAATTATGAGCTTGTCCTTTTCAGTGCCTTAGACATAGTAGAACATACAGCAAAATCTGTTCTTGGTACAAGATAATAAAACTGCAAATTTCTGATAAATATGAAAACTTATGACAACTCTTTTGAGTTGCAAAGTTTTCCTCTGAGAGATACCTGTGGTGTAGTCATTGAGATTCACTCAGTGAAAAGGAAAATTATGCTGTCTGTGGGGAGCTCTATGGTTTGTATAAATTTAATACCAAAGGCTCTGTGGTTTCTTGTCAGAGTAGTAACTTAAACATTGCATTATATTCTCCACTCTGGCATAAAGTCTTCCTTATCCAATCCAGCTGGAAGCTTTCTTATTCCCACTCTCCCTCAGAGCAGTCTGGCCTTCTTCTCATACCATCTTACTGAAGTGGTACTCAGTGTCGTCATCACAACTTCTGACTTTTGCTGCAGTTGACTTGTTTCATCATTTCTTACAATGCAAATGCTGAGGCTAATGACTGCAACACTCTTGAACTCTGATAATTGATGGTGTCTCTTCTTCCCAGGTGGAGGCTTGTGGAATACAGACATGTTAAAATGAGCATTGAAATGATAAGGAATTGCCTCTATAAAATTTGTAGTATTAACACTACTCATTTGTGAAAATGAAGATATTTGGCTAGAGGATCCTATCCTTTACAAATCTACTCTCCACTTGGCCAGAAATTCAAAGAAATTTTTGCTTATTGATATCTGGGAGCATTTATAAAGATCATGGAAATAGAATAGTAGAAAGAGGAAGAAAATATCCCTTTCTACTTGATTAATCTGTAACTTAGGCTTTTCTTTTTCTTTCTCTCTTCTTCGCATAATAGAGTGGTAGAAAGTTATAGGACAGATTTTCCCATGTAAGATACAGCCTTGTTCCCAAGTCTACTAAGGAAAGAAATTATCCTCCTGAACATCTCACTAGTGTTCAGTATTCAGAGACTAATGCTTTTCTCTAAACCTTGCATCAGTGAGAAAGTAACACAACAGCAACTTACATATTTTCATTCCTCTCTGTAGCTAGAACTCTAGTTATATTTAACATATAGGCATAAATTAAAATATCCTGTAGTGTTTCTGTTAAACTGCTATAATTTTATCTCAACCCAATAATATGTTCCATTGAAATCAGATAGTCACTACTCTATCCATAGGGCAGGTTTTTTTGTTTGGTTTTTGTTGTTATTTTATATTCAATGGTGAAATTCATTGAAACTATTGGTTTGGGGATGGTGTGAAGTGGTAGGAGATTTATTTTTAATTCCTTACCTAATTTGTCTTTTTCTCATATTTTATACTATGGCTAGTGAATCATGGTTCTTTAGTCCATTGGTATGTTGTTTAATATTGTGTGTGCATGCCCATATATCAGATCATGCATTCTAATCTATTGCTGCTCTTATCAACTCACTCCATTCAAAAACCTGTAAGTTCCTATTGCAATTTGAACAAAGCCCCAAATCTGCAGTTAGCCATTCAAAACTTCTCCGAACTTTGTTTTCAATTTACCTTTTCAGGCTCATCTCCAAAATTTACACATGGCATAGCTACAAAAGATACTCAGATTTCTTAGGATATCGAAAAATCTCTAATACCCTATTTGTGATGAAGTCCAATGCTCATAACAATGTATTCCATACATGTCAAATGTTCATTATCTATACTACTATCAGAAATGTATATATACACACATATACATGTGCATATGCAGTAGCATACACACTTTACAAATGAGCAGTAGTTCCCTTGGTATGTGTAGATCCATTAGCTGTGTTCCACCAATTTATATCCAAACACTACTCCTGATTTAGAGTTTTTCTGGCCCATACCAGAAATTCAGTACAGTTTCCTTAAGTAGCTAGCATTTTAATATTATAGTCTCAGATATTCTTAACTGAACATGGCATTCATAATGATATAAAATCATACTCACATGGCCTGACCACATACATTATCAGGCAAAGGCCGGATGCACGTGGAGACAACATCCACAGAAACTAACAACACAGAAAAATGGGAGGCCTGTAGATTGTAAGGTCTTGGATCATGTGACTTCTCATGTAATCCGCTGTCACTGAGATGGTAATCTCATGTACTAAAAACTACGCTTGAGTGCACAGACCTGCTTTAGGCTCAGTGGGGGCAGCGGGTGTAGGAGGCACCTGAAGTCTCAGACTATTCTTCAGTTCAAACACTAACTTGTATAAAGAATCTTCTGCAAAATTGTATGTTAAGCAACACCAAAAGACTGGATATTGTCATGTAAAAATCATCTATCAGGAAAGAAATAGCATAGCAGAAAAGGAAAAATGTTGCTCATTTATTTAGACAAATATTTTTGTTTTATTTATCAGTGAAATACAAGAATATAAATGAGAAGGTTAGAAGGCATACAAGGGAGACCATGCTGGAAGGAAAAAAGTAAAAGGAGAGAAGAAGGTACAATTAAGGTTTTTTGTTTTGCTTTGTTTTTGTTTTTTAGTAGCGTTCACATTTTTATTGATTGGTATAAAATCTATGTGGTCAACACTGTTTCTTTCACTTGCAAATGGCAGAGTTGGGAAGCAAAAAACCTGTACTTGATTTTTTAATCAACATTATCTGTCATCAAATTACATCCAGGCTTCTGCAACTCTGAAATTTTCTTTCCACCGGATAGGAGTATGTAGTGAGAATTTAGTTAATAACATTTCGTTTAGATTTAAAAAAGAATCAGCATAGTCAAGCTATCTTGGTCTTCGGGATTTCTGGATTTCGCCCCTGGAGGAGGTCAGGATCTTCCCATTCGAGGCCTGAGTCCTCAAATATTCTTTCAGTCATCACAAGTGGAATTCTTTATTTTCTCATGCTCTGATTCCAGTGACAGTCTATTCATTTTCAGTTTTTTTTCTAATTCAGGATCAGTTTTAACCTTCACAGCATCATAACAGATTTGTGGAAACTCACAAAGATCAAAAGAACCTCCAACAATCAATAAGAACATGGGGACCCGAGCGGAGGGTGGTGTTCTCGCAGAGGGTGTTATTCTTAACGCAGGGCGTGCATTACCGCGTGAGTAAACATGCCTTAACTCTCGGACCTGCTGGGACACCCGGCCAGGCAGGCCCGCCTAGCGCAGCCTCCCGAATCCCAGCGGCTGGAGCTGCCCCCCAGCCCAGGACGTCCTAGGCTCATCTCCTGACCTTCCTTAGTCTTCTGCTTAAGTTTTAATTTAATCAGTCCCTCTCAAATAAAACATCAATGTTAGAAGATTTTGGAAACACTGACAAATTTCAGATGTTTTCTAATTACTTAAAAAATGCATTTTATAGTCACAGTACTTCTAATAACAATTTCCATTGATATTATTTCAGAATAAAAATGGAAATTCATTCATATAAGAAATGTTTACATCTGCTTATTGTGAAAATTATTGGTAAATGTTTGTTGAAATAGTTGTCTATATATTTAGACAAATATTTTAATGTAGAGGAGAGGTAACTTGTTTAAAATTACTTTCAATTTTAAAGGTTCACTCAAGGACATGCTTATTGATTTTAGAGAGAAGGGAAGGGAGGGAGAGAAAGAGGAAGAGAAACATTAATTAATTGCCTCTACCCTCCCTGACATGGGGATCAAACCTGCAACCTAGGTATGTGCCCCAACTGGGAATCTAACCTACAACGTTTCAGTTTATAGGATGGTGCTTCAACTAGCTGAGCCACACAGAACAAGGCTAAAATTATGTTTAAAAGTGATTGTAATTACCTGTAAATGTATGAAGAAGATGTTAATGGCTGCTTTTGTTTTTAAAACATGAACTTATTATTTAATCACACGTGATTTTGTATATAAAACTTCGCAAAGCAACTTGTTCAGGAAAAATAAAGTAGAAAAAAATTGTTTGGGTTCTGGCTGGTGTGGCTCAATGGACTGAGTGTGGCCTGTGAACCAAAGGGTGGGTTGTTCAATCCCCAGTCAGGGTACATGCCTGGGTTGCAGCCCAGGTCCCCAGTTGGGGTACATGAGAGGCAACCACACATTGTTTTTCTTCTTCTCTTTCTCCTGCCCTTCCTTTCTGTCTAAAAATAAATAAATAAAATCTTTTAAAAAAAATATAAAGTGGTTTGGTTTTATGGAAAATTTACAAAAGATCTGCTTGCATAAGCCTTTTTTTAAAGGTACTTCAAACAATTTTCAAAAAGGGCTACTATTGGAGTAAGAATTTTCATGTATTTACTCACCAAATGTTTGTCCACTGAGCTGATAATATAGTAGTAGATGCAACTGAAATATTCCTCTACTTTTCACTATAGGTGAAAAATCATACATTCTAACAAATTAGTTGAGTGCTTAAAGTCTTAATAATTACAACCATATTGTTGTAGTATAGTCATATAAAGTTTGAATCTTTTCCATTTTTCAATAAAAATTTATTATTATCAATGTTCAAGACACCTATAAGGTGCTGTGATTTATTTAAATATATATTTTTAATATTAAGAAAATTTAATTTAAGAAATATATATATTATTTTATCATTTTATTAGTCCATCTAAATATGTTGCTTTGTAAAAAGAGACTTAGCAAGGATTTACAATAATATATAGCAAATAATTCATTTTGCCCTGTACTTCATCTGGGCCAGAGTCAAGACTCACAAATCTGAAAAAAGAAAAGAGCATTATAATAGAACCAGAGAACAGTGGGCACATAGGCATTGTTGTGGAGAAGGCGTTACTTTTGCCTTTCAACAATTCCTTTTCAGTATATGCGTGTAAGTAATAATGTCACTCATAACAGTGAGGAAATACTAAGAAAATAAAAAGAATTAATGCATTAATAGACTCATCTGTTTGGAAATTTTATATGACAGTAAGATTTCACAGTAGAATGATGTTTTATGTTGGACCTACAGAATGTTAAAATAGATATCTCACATGACAGAGAGAGGCAGAAAGTCAAGAATGTGTGAAACACTCAACAGCCAATTCAGACTATTCATAACATCACAAATATTAATATCTACAATGGCAGCAACAAATAAAAACTAAATGTAAATGAATTCAACTCTAAATATAAAAGCTAGAAGAAAACAAAATATTATAAGAAAAGAAAGCAGAGGGAAAAATTTAAAGGTAGGGAAAATTAATGAATTAGATCACAGGTGGCAAACACAAGGCCCTCAGGCTGAATCTGGCCGCTCTGCCTTCTTTTATCTGACCCAGCACCTTGTTTCTACCCAGAGACAGCACTGAGCTCTTGATTAACTGTTAAGGAGTAGTTACAGTTACATGGTCCTAACATCACATTCAGCCCTTGGAAGGCATCCACGAGGCTGATGTGGCCCCTGGTGAAAATGAGTTTGACACCCCCGAATTAGACAATAATAGTAAAGAAAGTTAGATGTAATTTAAAAATTATATGATGATTCTTTTAAAATATCCATAAAATATTGAAATTACTTGCAAACCTAAATTTTTCAAGTGAGAAACCCCCAAAATGTAAAAAGGGAAATAACCTTCCAAACCCAATAAATTTTAAAGATCATAATAGTTCTTTTGTCCAATTCTAGATAAATAAACCACCCACACTTATATTCCAGTCTCAGTTATTGCCAATGATTAAATAAAATTTGGGGTAGTAGTCCCTGGCAGACAACAAACTTTCAAAAACTAATGTACAAATAAAAAGGAATTACTGACAATGACCAGAGGGGAGAGGGGGGGGAATTTTAAGGGAGAATGGGAAGTGTTTATAGGAACAAGTATAAAGGACACATGGACAAAAACTGGGCGAGGGGGGTGGAAATGGGAGGGAGGTGGGGAGGGCTGGGTGGGTGGAAATGGGAAGGAAGTGAGGAGGGATGGGTGGTTGGGCTGGAATAGGGTGGGCTGAAAAGGACAGAAAAATGTACTTGAATAATGATTAAAATAAATTTTTTTAAAAAAGGAATTACACTATTTTTAAATGAATCAGCTATGCAATATGTGAGTCAGTAAAACTGAAGTTGTAACGTCAACTGGACCCGCATCCAAGAAACCATTGTGTGAAGCTGGGTTCCTTCCCCCAGTGCTCTGTGGCCACTCTGACCACTGGCCCCCTGGTGAAAGGGCAGAACCATGGCTAATCTGAACAACTCGAGGACTTGTTTTTATGCAAACGGTAAAAAGAGAAAGAATTTGAAATTTTCCTTGGAAACTGTCTACTTCTTTGCAACTCTTCTCAAAGCACCAATAACTTCTTTATTTCTCAAGCTGTAAATAAACGGGTTTATAAGGGAAATTATAATCGTGTAAAACAGGGAATATATTTTGTCCTGATCTTCAGCTAGGCCAGATGCAGGACGCACGTACATGAAGATGAGAGTGCCATAGTACAGTGAGACGGACAGCAGGTGGGCACTGCATGTGGAGAAGGCTTTGCTTCTGCCCTTTTCTGACTTTTTTTTCAGAATGTCAAAGAGCACACGAGTATAAGAGATTACAATGGTCATTAAAGTGGATATTTGTATAAAAGCTGCAAAAATAAATATCATTAGTGCATTAATAGATGGATCATTGCATGAAATTTTGAACAGCTGTAAAATTTCACAGTAGAAATAATGTATTATGTTAGACCTGCAGAAAGTTAATCCTAATAACAAGCTCACGTGAACCAGAGGATGCATAAAACCAATTGCATATGCAATGCTTATCAACCTAGTGCAGAGTCTGTTGGACATCACCACTGGATACAGCAAGGGGTTACATATGGCTACATAGCGGTCATAGGCCATAACTACCAGTAGAAAACATTCTGTAGTTGCACTGGAAGCAAAAAAATAAAATTGGGTGATGCACTCAGCCAGGGATATCAGTGCAGTCTTATCTAAGAAATTGACCAGCATCCTGGGAGTTACAGAAGTTGAAGTGCAAGCATCTGCAAAAGCTAAACCACCAAGGAACAAGTACATGGGTGTGTGAAGATGGGCATCCTTCCAAATAAGAGCTGTCAGTCCAAGGTTGCCCACCATGGTGGTGAGGTAGATAACTAAGAACACGAGGAAGAGGAGTACCTCCAGCCATGGCCTCTCTGTAAGTCCTGTGAGAACAAACTCCGTCACCAGAGTCTCATTTCCTTTTGACATATCCACACTTGATCACTGTAATGAGAAAATATGTGACAAAGATGATCGCTGAAGGTGACACAAAGTAGTGGCATTTTATTTGCAAATTAAATTATATTTTTGTGTTGTTTTCCATTTAATTAGTAGTTTTTATTGCTTAACTTTCATCCTATAAAACAGTAAATCTGTTTACAAACATTGTGCTTAGGTATCTAACCTGAACATTGGAAAATAACTGAAATAAATGGCAATATTTGAGCCAATATTAAAACCATGTGAAAACTATTGCATGTGGAAGAGATGTACTTGCAGAACCATTACATATGGAAGAGAAATAGACTAATAATTTAGGCAAAACCACATACTTTTTATTGCAGAGACAAAAAGAAAGCACAGAAATGTGTTGTGAAAATATGTGTAACATATTTTGCATAAATAGGGTTAATTATAAAACACATACACACAGCCCTGGCTGGTGTGGGTCAGTGGAATGAGTGCCTGCCTGTAAACCAAAGAGTCACTGGCTCAATTCCCAGTCAAGGCACATGCCTGGGTTGCGGGCCAGGTCCCCATTGGGGAACACATGAGAAGCATCCACACATTAATGTTTCTTTCCCTCTCTCCCCACCCTCTAAAAATAAATAAATAAAATCTTTAAAAAAATAAAACATACACAACCTCTTACAACTAGGTGAAAACAAGTTAACACAATGAAACAAGTGGGTAAAAAGTATGAAAAGACCTATGTATACAAGAGTAAGTTAATGTCACTAAGCATATGAAACAATGTGTATCCTCTTTAATAATTAGAAATATTATCTAAATTGATGCATAATTTTTACTTATCAGATAAGGAAAATGAGAAATAGTATCTGCCAATGACAGGAAAATAAGAAAAGAAGTGCTCTTAATATAATTGATAAAATAAATTATAACAGCCTTTGAATCTCCCATTATCTGCCAAAATTAGAAATTTACATGAACTTTGATCTACTATCTTACATCTCTCTATATATTCTAGAAATAATATCATTCATATACAGAATAAAGTACAAAGAATATTTAATAGAGCATTGTTTATGAGGGTGAAAACTGGAAACAAGAAAACACAAATACAAAATGGTTGAATAAATTGTGATATAGTCTTACTGTGGAGATTATTCAAACACAAAAGGAATGTATTTGAACTGTACCAATTAATGATGGAAGGATATTCTCAATGTATTGTTAAGTGAGAAAATCAAATTATAGAGAACTTTACTTTTTATCATCCCACTTTTATAATTTTCAAATTTTTGTTTATAAATATAAATATGATGATATGAGCAAAGATAAAGATGTGGAATCATATATTAAGTTGCTAACGCTGGTTTTCTTGTTCAGGAGTAGACATAGTGGCAGGGATGGTAGAAGCAGAGGAGAGAGAGATTCTTCATCACCACCACCACCCCCCCCACACAAAGTTTATGACAGAAACCGCATAGATATCATATGCTGCTTCATAATTTTGTTATGTGTGTGTGTGTACGTGTGTGTTTATGTCTGTGTGTCTGCCCGTACGCATGTGTGTGCTTAAAATATGTAAAAGGATGGTCACTATTATGATATATTAATAGAAATAAGTAAAATGCTGTTGTTACTTTTAACAAGGAATATTGACACTGAAAATTATATTGTAAAATTAGGAGTGAATAATCTGCAAATTTTTCAAATGTTCAAAATGATTTTTTTACTTATTTATTGTGCTTATTTTTTATTTTATTTTAATCATTGTTCAAGTACAGTTTTCTGTCCTTTACTTCCATCCCAGCCCACCCACCCATCCCTCCCCACCTCCCTCCCATTTCCACCCCCGTAGTTTTTGTCCATGTGTCTTTCATATTTGTTCCTGTAAACCTTTCCCATTCTCCCCTGAAATTCCCTCTCTTCTCCCCTCTGGATCTTTATATTTTTTAAATTTTCATATAAGCATAGTTGGTATACAATATTATACTGGTTATTTTAGTTTCAGGCATACAATATAGTGATTCAGCATTTTTACTCCTTACAATATCATCATTCCAATAATTCTACATCGCCTTGCAAACTTATCACAATATTACTGACTATCTTGTCCTTCCCGTTTTCACCCATCCCTCTACTCCCTCCCTTCTGATAACCATCTATGAGTCCGTCTGGTTTGTTTGTTTTGTTTTTTTAGATTTCACATATAAGTAAAACAAAATAGTACTTGTCTTTCTCAGCCTAACTTATTTCACTTAGCATAGTGATCTTTAATTCTTAATGATATTTCCACATACATATTTGATAGTTGACCTTTTGACTATTGAGAACAAATGACTTTTTAAAATTAGTCAAAAGGTATTTTGAAATTAAGTCAGGGCCCAACTGTAGTAGTTATATTTATAGCTTTTCTCATATAGTATCAGTACTTTTCTTGGTAAATTTATTCCTAGGGGGTTTATATGTTTTACTGCCATTATGAATATAATATCTAATATTTTTATGAAGTAGTAAGATTGTTTTTTTTTCTATGACTTATAAATATCTCTAAAATGAAATCCAGAACAAAATTTTTCAAATATTTTGGGGCAAATGTATAACCTCCTATATTCCTTGAAAGGAAAACAAAAGTACATTTATGACAATAATAACATTTGAAATAAATAATAACTTACACAATTAAAAATCATTTTTTAAATTTTATAGCCATACCTTATGACACTTACACTACAAGAGATGTTGAATGAGAATGCATTAAAAGAACAAGGTTTGTTTAATCAGTGGGGAGAATGATGAGCTGTTATTCTCCATCTTCACTCAGCTAAAAAACAAAAGATTTAATAAATTTAAATTACTAAACACATACCTTCAGGGAATCTATTATTAATATATACACCTAAAAAGATTCACTGGAGTATATTTGCTGAAAAGGGACTATGTGAAAATTAAGAAGATGTCATTTTTTTTCCAGATGGAGATTTTGTCCTAAATATAGTAGCCTTGCTTTCTTTGAAATAAAAACCATTGAATCATAAATATTCCTTAAGCAAAGAAGCAGCTTTGGGAATTTTTTCTTTAAGACTAATATGAAAGAAATATCTCCATGTTAGAGTAAAGGAAACTGTGCAGACTATATATTATATATTATGTATATATAATATAAAGGTTATGTTATTGACTTTAGCCATCATTGTAATTATTTTATGAAATTGTAAATCTATACATTACAGACGGCCACTGAGCTCAAAGGTAAGATTATCTTCATTCTGCAAAATTACGAATAATGTAGATACAAGCAACATAGCTGTATCTCAGTTCTTTTTTTAATATGTTTTATTGACTATGCTATTACAGTTGTCACATTTTCCCGCCTTCACTCCCCTCCATCCTGCACACCCCCTCCCACCCATATTCCCCCCTTTAGTTCATGTCCATGTGTCATACTTACAAGTTCTTTAGCTTCTACCTTTCCCATACTATTCTTACCACCCCCCTGTCTATTTTCTACCTACCATCTATGCTACTTATTCTCTGTACCTGTCCCCCATCTCTCCTCCTCCCACTCCCCTGTTAATAACCCTCCATGTGATTTCCATTTCTGTGGTTTTGTTCCTGTTCTAGTTGTTTGCTTAGTTTGTTTTTGTTTTTGTTTTAGGTGTGATTGTTAACAATTGTGAGTTTGCTGTCATTTTACTGTACACATTGTTAATCTTCTTTTTCTTAGATAAGTCCCTTTAACATTTCATATAATAAGAGCTTGGTGATGATGAACTCCTTCAACTTTAACTCTTTGGTTGTTGGACTTCCACACAGTTAAATTTTCTGTAAGATCTGGTTGTTATTTTGTTTCTAAATTTTTGCTGTCCTTATTTTGTTTGTGTGAGGAGGTACAGTGTGTCTACCTATGCCTCCATCTTGGCCAGAACCTGTATCTCAGTTCTAAACTCTCTGAATTATAAAAAAATTTGAAACTGTTAAATCATTTTTATTGTGATTATTTTAATTTTTCCCATTTATTCAATTTTTCTAGCAAAGTACTTTATGAATGCAATTTTGTGATAAATGTCTCTTTACAGTAAGCCAGTGTCTAATCTGTCCAGATTTTGATGGCTGGTTGAGAAAAATCTTGGTGTCTCACTGGAATTTTAATTTCTTACATAGATATTTTACATAGATATTTTGTTATACCTGAAGACAAATTACAAAATCTTAAGTGAAAGAAAATGTAGAAATTATTTCACTCTTATCCAGTTCCTGCATAACATTGGAACACTGGAAAGTGCTGGTTTTCCTGAAGTAAGTAGAATATGCAGAAATGAAACAGTCACTGCTGGCGCACTGGCTTTCCTTAGGAACTGCAAAATGAATGGAGTTGATATCTATCTCCAAACTTCTTCTATAAAAACAAAGGGAATGGAAAGAAAGATATTCCCTCTATAATTCTAAAGAATTCCCTTTAGGATGAAGTCAAATTTGTCCTACTGGGCATTCTGAGTTCATCATGATTCACTCCTGTAACTAGCTATAACAATTAAAAACTGTGTTTGTATTTGATTACTGTAGGGACATCTACAGAACATCACTGAACAAGTTTTAGAAAATAATTGTTTTCCATTCTTTTCTTTTAAAATAATTTCATTTATTCTTTTAAAATAATTATTTTAATGGTGTCATCATCCAAATACCTCCTTTATGTGTTCCTTTGGAAGTTTCAAAGTTACGTTAGGGTCACCATTTCCAACTTTGAAATGAGGGTCTTCAGATATCCTGCCCCCAGACCTTCTAATGTTCTCTATCCTGAGGAATAAAACCACTACACAGTTATTCAGGCCATGAAACAGAGGGATGCTCTTCACACCGGACGCTCCCTCAGACTCCATGTTCAACCACTGCCAGGTTGTAAACTTCATCTCCTAAAGTTTCTCATATCCACCCACTTTCCACAGTCTCTACAGTCACAACCAAATTCTAGCAACACTAACCTTCGGCATGGACTCTTAAGATAGCTTCCTAACTAATCTATTTGAATCCATTAATACTCTGGCCCAGCTCACTCTCCACACTACCTCAAAACCAGTCTTAGAAAATGTAAAACTTGTTACATCACTACTCAAACTGCACATTTTATCCACAGTTATGCTCTAAACTATGTCCCCACCAAAATTCATCTCTCAAAGCCCAGCCTTGAGTATCTCAGATGTCTCAGATGGAGACAGGGCATTTAAAGAGGCCAAGTTAAAATAAAGATATTAGGGTGAGTCCCCAACACCTTGATCTTTGACTTCTAGACTCTAGAACTGTGAGAAAATTACTATTGTTTAAGCCATTCAGTCTGTGGTATTAGTTATGGCAGCCCTCATAATCTAACACATCTCACCCATTCCATCTCCACTTAAAACTTGCAATTTTTTCCATTGCATTTAAATCAAGAACCAAAATCCTTAAGCCTAGTTTCCTCTAATCCCATATTATAAAATAGACCAATATTCAACTACATATACTGTTTCCTTGTGCATTGAGTGGATGTATTAATTATAGCAACCCTAGCCACTTTTAGAAATGGATATCAATATCTTAGTGAGTTAACACAATGAGTTTATTTCTCTCTTAAGATATATAGTTTTATTAGTTGGTTCTATTCTAATTTGATCCTTCCATCTTGTCTCGCTACCATTGCAACACATGACTTCCATGTTTGCTGTGCTCATCTGGATTATTGATATGGAAAGTATTAACTTGTTGAAGAAAATGGGCCAGAATTTCCTACAGTGTGGATTCGTCTTGTAAAAAACTAATATAAAGAGAGCTACTTTAACATGGAGCCAGAGTCATGATCCCAGAGGAACTGCTGTGCTCTTGTCTAATGCCACAAAACTTTGGAATGTTAAAACGGGGCAAAATAACCTTTGGACTGACCCTAAAGCAACAGTGTACCCCAAAGGACTGTTTGCCTAAAAAAGAAAAAGAAAACAGATATTATGACTATGAGACTGATGATTACTATACTAAAAATTAAAAACATTGTTTAGAGTTAGCATCATTATGTGAGCTTATCTGTACTGAAAGAAATGCCTTCCTTCTATTGATGTAATTGTTCCTCTTTCCTTTCTCATACATACTCCTTGCCTTTATCTCCTAATTGTAACACTATTTGGGCTTCTACCTAAATCAGTGCTTCCCAGTAGCTATCCTTTTTTTAAAATCTCAGATCAATGCTTGTTGCCTCCACATTGAAAGGGCTTTTATTTATTTATTTTTTTGTTGTCTTATTTTCCTTCATAATATGCAAATTTGTGACTATATAGTGAGCTATACTTAACAATGAAACTTGTGCAAAAAAAATGAGACAGATTTGTTTCTTAAATGTACAACTCCACTGTGTCAGTATATTTATAGAGTTGTGCAGCCATTACCACAATCTAATTTTAAAACATTTTCATCATCCCCAAAACCTCGCACCAATAAACTGTCAAGACCCCCTCCTTCCTCACTTAGTCATAGCCAACCACTTACCTACTTCCTGTCTCTACAGATTTGCTCATTCTGGACGTTTCATAAATAGTATCATATAATGTGTGGTTTTACTGACTTCTTTCATTTAGCATAATGTTTTAAAGGTCTATTTGTGTTGTCATATGTAACAGTACTTTATTCCTTTACATTGCTGAATAATATTCCATTGTATGGCTATACCACATTCTGTTTATTTTTCACTGGCTGATGAACATGGGTTGTTTATACATTTTTGTGCTTATGAATGAACCATGCTACTAAAAGATTCATGTAAAGGTTTTTGTTTAGACATGTTTTCATTTCTTTTAATGCTATTATAGAGATTTTTTCTTCATTTTAATTGCTAATGTATAGAAATACAAGTGATTTGTATAATGATTTTGTATTCTCTAACAGTGCTGGATTCTTTTGTAAATTATATTTGTTGTTTATTAGATTCTTTAGAATGCCCTATATAACAGATCATGCCATCTCCAAATAAAATTTTAATTCTGTCTTTTCAATCTGGATGAATTTTATTTCTCTAGCTTGCACAATTCTAAAGTTATATATATTTTAGTTTTCTTGTGATATCTTTGCTTTTGTTATCAGAATCATAACAATTGTCATAATCAGTTTACATTGTTGTAACAGAATATCATAGACTGGGTGAATTACAAACAACAGAAATTTTGTTCTCAATTTTTGAGACATCTAAGATCAAGGTACCAAGATAGTTAAATTCTGATGAGAGCCCTCCTTTGAGTTGCAGACTGCCGGCTTCTAGTTGTATCCTCACACGGTGAAGAGCAGAGAGGTGAATCGAGCTCTCCTGTGACTCTTAGAAGGGTACTAATCCCATTCATGAGGACTCCAGTTTCATAACCTAATCAACTCCCAATTACTTTCCAAATGCCCTATTTCCAAATAGTATCACCTTAGGAATTATATTTCAGCACACGAATTTTGAGGGACAGAAATATTCAGTCTATAGTAGTGGCCCTATCAAATAAGTTGGGAAATGTTCCCATGTCTTCTACAATAATCTTAGAAGACTCCGTGGGAATTGGTATTAACCCTTTTTTAACTTTATGGTAGGATTCACCAGTGAAGCCACCTGAGCCAAGGCTTTTCTTTATACAAAGTTTTTAGGACTTCCGGCCAAGATAGAGGCATAGGTAGACACACATAGGAGACACCATGCCTCCTCACACAACCAAAAGAAGGACAACAACAAATTTAAAAACAAAAAACCAACCAGAACTGACAGAAAATCAAACTGTGTGGAAGTCTAACAACCAAGGAGTTAAAGAAGAAACACTCACCTAGACCCGTAGGAGGAGCAGAGATGGGCAGCCAGGTGTAGTGGACTCATGGCAAGAGGTGACTGGCAGACTGGGAATTTCCATATCTGTGTGCAGATAAACCAGGAGGAACAACTGGGGAGCAAGACAGACCCCAAAATCCAGGGTTCCAGCAGGGGAAATAAAGCTTCAAAACTTCTGACTGTAAAAATCTGTGGGGCGTTATGGTAATGGGAGAGACTCCCAGCCTCACAGGAGAGTTCATTAGAGAGACCCACAGGGTCCTAGAATGTACACAAACCACCCACCCTGGAATCAGCACCAGAAAGGCGCAGTTTGCTTTTGGCTAGCAAGGAAAGTGACTGAAAACTGGTGGGGAGTGGAGCAAGCAGCACTAATCCCTCTCTGATGCCTCCCCAACATACAGCACCACAACACAGTGACATGGGTTGCCCTGCCCTGGTGATCATCTCTAAGGCTCCCTCCCCTTACTAGGTAACAGGTCTGCTGAGACCAAAAAAAAAAAGGCCGAAATGAAAGAACAGTTCAAAGCTCCAGAAAAAATACAACTAAGCAATGACAAGATAGCCAACCAATCAGATGCACAGTTCAAAACACTGGTAATCAGCATGATCACAGACTTGATTGAATATGGTCACAAATTAGAGGAAAAAATGAAGGCTATGAAAAAGGAAATAAAGGAAAATGTACAGGGAACCACAGTGACAGGAAAGAAACCAGGACTCAAATCAATGGTTTGGAGCAGAAGGAAGAAATAAATATTCAATCAGAACAGAATGAAGAAAAATAATTCAAAAAAATAAGAAGAGGTTTAGGAACCCCCAGGACAACTTTAAACATTCCAACATCCGAATCATAGAGGTGCCAGAAGGAGAAGAGGAAGACCAAGAAATTGAAAACTTATTTGAACAAATAATGAAGGAGAACGTCCCCAATCTTGCATAGGAAATAGACTTTCAGGAAGTCCAGGAAGCTCTGAGAGTCTCAAAGAAGTTGTACCCAAGGAAGCAGATACCAAGGCACATCATAATTAAATTACCCAAGACGAAAGATAAGGAGAGAATCTTAAAAGCAGCAAGAGAAAAGGAGACAGTTACCTACAAAGGAGTTCCCATAAGACTGTCAGCTGATTTCTCAAAAGAAACCTTAGCAGCCAGAAGGGGCTGGAAAGAAGTATTCTAAGTCCTGAAAGGCAAGGACCTCCATCCAAGATTACTCTATCCAGCAAAGCTATCATTTAGATGGAAAGACAGATAAAGTGCTTCCCAGATAAGGTCAAGTTAAAGGAGTTCATCATCACCAAGCCCTTATTACGTGAAATGTTAAAGAAACTTATCTAAGAAAAAGAATATTAAGAAAAAATATGAACAGTAAAATGACAAGAAACTCATAGTTATTAACAACTGAACCTAAACATAAACAAAAACAAAAACAAACTAAGCAAACAATTAAAACAGGAACAGAATCACAGAAATGGAGATCACATGGAGGATGTTATCAGGAGGGAGTGGGAGGAGGATACAGGAGGGGAAGGTACAGGGAATACCTAGCATAAATGATAGGTAGAAAATAGACAAGGGCAGGTTAAGAATAGTGTAGGAAATGTAGAAGCCAAAGAATTTATATGTATGATCCATGGACATGAACTAAAGGGAGGGAATGAAGGTGGGAGGGCATGTGCAGGGTGGAAGGGAATAAAAGGGGAAAAATGGGATAACTGTTATAGCATAATAAAGAAAATATATTTTAAAAAGAAAACAAAGTTTTAAAGTTACCAATTCATTATTTTGTTATAGATTTATTCATACTTTATTTTTCCTGGAGCTGGTTTGGTATTTTGTTTCTTCCTAGGACTTTATCCAGTTCCTCTAAATTATTTAATTTATTGGTATATTGTTCAAATTATTTTCCTGTAATTCTTTTAATTTTTGTATAATGAATAGTGATGTCTCCTCCTTGGTTTCTGATTTTAGTTATTAAAATTTGTCCTTAATTCTTATTCTTACTAAAGGAAATTTGGGGGGCTGGTATTCTCCATTGTTTTTTCTAATCTCTGTTTCATTAATGCTTGCTCTACTCTGTTATAGCTCTCTTTACGCTTGCTTTGGATTTAGTTTGTTTTATCTTATTTTTTTTTATATTGGGTTGGCCCAAAAGTTCATTCAGTATTTAAATAAAAATAAAAAACACATTTTTCATTTTCACCAATAACTTTATTGAACAACATATTCACCATTTTGTTCCACTACTTTCTGCCATCTTTCAGGCAACTTCATAATTCTGTCTCCCCAAAACTTTTTCTTTTTGAACAAAAAACTTTTCCAAGTGCCTTTTATGGTCTTCCAGGGAATTGAAATTTTTCCCATTAAGAGAGCTTTGTAAAGACTGAAATAAATGGGAATTTGCAGGTGCAATGTCTGGTGGATACAGCAGATGAATCAGAACTGTCAGCCCAGCTGTAACAGTTTTTGCCCGGTCATCAAAGAAACATACGGTCTCATGTTATCCTGATGGAAGATGATGCATTTTCTGTTAACTAATTCCAGACGCTTTTTGTGGAGTGCTGCTGCTTTCAGTTGGTCTAATTGGGAGCAGTACTTGTTGAAATTAATCATCTGGTTTTCCAGAAGGAGCTTATAATAGAGGACTCCCTTCCAATCCCACATACAAAACATTATTTCTTTGGATGAAGACCGGCCTTTGGTGTGGTTGATGGTGGTTCATTTTACTTGCCCCACAATCTCTTCCATTCCACATTATTGTAAAGTATCCACTTTTCATCACCAATCATAACTTATTTTAAAAATGGAACATTTTCATTACATTTAAGTAGAGAATCACATGCAGAAATATAGTCAAGGTTTTTTTCATTTAATTTATGTGGAACCTAAACATCAAAGCAATTAACATAACTGAACTGGTACAAATGGTTTTCAATGCTTAATTTGAATATTTTTTACTATGTCAGCTGTTCCTGCATGGTATAACATTGATTGTTCTCAATTAATGTCTAATTTGACCTCTATCAACTCCAACTGGTCTGCCTGACCGTGGAGCATGGTTCTGCAAGAAATCTCCAGCATGAAACTTCAAAAACCACTTTAACACATTCAATCAGTCACAGCGCCTTCTCCACACACTGCACAAATCATTTTTTTTTTTTGCATTTCAGTTGCATTTTTACCTTTCTTGAAATAACAAATCATAATACCAAAAATGTTGCTTATTTTCTTCTATCCTCAATATTAAAATAGCTATGCAAAAATTCACTAATTTTGATGCTTTTTAATTCACCCTGATGTGACAGCTGTCACAATACAATATAACAAAATTATTTTGAGTGAAGTTGAAGACAACTAAACGCTATTACAGCCATCTTATGGGGAAAAAAACAAATGAACTTTTTGGCCAACCCAATCGTTTCCGAAGGTGGAAGCTTAGGCTGTTTATTTTTAGATCTTTTTTTGTCTTTGATAAATTTCCCTTTAAGTACTGCTTTAGTTTTGTTGTGTTTTTTTTCCAGTAATTTCAAAGTATTTTTTAATCTGCCTCTTGCCTTGAAGTCTATTTTGTCTGATATTAGTATAGGCACTCCAGCTTTCTCACTGTTGCTGTTTGTATGGCATAATTCCATTTAGTGGAACAAAAGTCATTTGTATATTTGAATCTAAAGTGTATCTTCTGTAAACAGCATACAGTTGTATCTTATTTTATGATGATCATGATGTATGCAAATCTTTGCCTTTTAATCAGATTGTTTAATTCATATATATTTAATATTATTATTGATATAGTTAGATTTACTTCTGCCATTTGCTTTTAGTTTTCTATATGTCTTATCTTCTTTTTTCATCCTTTGTTGCCTTTTTTGATATTAAATAGATACTTTTAGTGTATCATCTTAGCACATTTAATGATTTTCAATGTGTTTTGAGTTATTTTCTTAGCGGTTTTTCTAGGGCTTATAATATTCATCTTTTATCATAATTACTTCAGATTTATCCTAACCGAAGAGCAGCAAGATATGTAAGACTTACGTTGCTACATCTGTATGTGTTACAGATCCATTGTTTCAGTGGTTGCTTAATATAACCTAATGGCACTTACATGTGCTGAGAGATAAAAAAGAGAAAAATATATTTATAGAATTTGTTATATTAACTTCTTAATTGCCATTTCCAGTTATCTTTAATTACTATATGGTGTAATGTCTTTATTCTAATACAGCTTTTCACCCACATGCTTCCTTTAGGCTCTTATTGTAAAATATATTATTATTCATTTCTATATCAATATGCCAATAATTCACTTTTATATGTATATTTTGTGTAATTGCTTTTAAAATTTTTTTAAAGCCCTTAGTTTATTAATCGTCATGAAAAATTTGCACAACCCCCTCCAGATAAAGGCACTGAAGAATCTTTCCTCTTTCTGTTGCCCCATCTCCAGCTCACTTTTTGGCAGCACCAACATGGGCATTTGCAGGCCCCCTGACTTTCTTTGCTGTGTTCTTGGGTTCCTTTCTCTGCTTTCCCGAGGTCTTCTCTTCTCACATGTGCCAGGTCTTGCAAGTCTATGTTTGGGTTCATTTTTGTTTGTGGAATCCAAGGAATCATAAGTCACATCAAAGCCAGGTATCTTGCCACCACCAAAATGGTTTCTGAATCCACACACAAAGATGACATTTGGTGCAGTAGTATACATTTTGGCTAGTTTTTCTATTATTTTTGTCTTAGTTACTGTTGCCTTCCCAGGATTAAGGACGTCAATGACTATTTGTTTCTGCTGAAGTAGTCTGATGGACATGAACTTCTTGATCCAGACAGTTACTGCGACATTTTGCATTTCTACCAACAGTGCACTAGTGTTCCCTTTTCTCTACGAGCTCACCAGCACTTGTTTGCTGATTTGTTTATGATGGCTATAATCACTGGTGTGAAGTGGTATCTCATTGTGGTTTTAATTTTCATCTCTCTGATGGGTAGTGATACTGAACATTTTTTCATATATCTCTGGGCCCTCTGTATGTCCTCCTTGGAGAAGTGTCTGTTCAAGTCCTTTGTCCATTTTTTAATTGCGTTGCTTGTCTTCTTAGAGTGGAGTTATGTAAGTTCTCTGTATATTTTGGAGATCAAACCCCTGTCTGAGGTATCATTGGCAAATATGTTCTCCCATACAGTTGGTTCTCTTTTCATTTTAATGCTGTTTTCTTTAGCTGTGAAGAAGCTTTTTATTTTGATGAGATCCCATTTGTTTTTTCTTTATGTCTGTTGCCCTAGGGACATATCAGTGAAAAAATTGTTGCGTGGAATATCTGAGATTTTCCTGCCTGTGTTCTCCTCTAGGACTTCAATGGTGTCACACCTTATATTTAAATCTTTTATCCACCTTGAATTTATTTTTGTGTATAGTGTAAGTTGTTGCTCAAGTTTCATTTTTTTGCATGTAGCTGTCCAGCTCTCCTAACACTATTTGTTGAAGAGGCTATTTTTGCTTCATTTTATGTTCTGCCCCCTTTGTCAAATATTAATTGACCATAGGGACTTGGGTTGATTTCTGGGCTCTCTATTCTGTTCCATTGATCTATGTGTTTAAATTCCAGTACCTGACTGTTTTGATTAGAGTGGCCTTGATATATGGCGTGATATCAGGTATTGTGATCCCTCCTATTTTGTTCTTCTTTCTCAAAATTGCTAAGGCTATTTGGGGTCATTTATGGCTTCACATACATTTTTAAAATAATTGTTTTATATCTGTGAAATATGTCATTGGTATTTTAATTGGGATTACATTGAATCTATAAATTGCTTTGGGTAATATGGACATTTTAATGAAGTTAATTCTTCTACTCCATGAACACAGCATATGCTTCTGTTTATTTGTGTCTTCCTTAATTTTTTTCTTCAGCATTCTGTTATCATAACTAATTTTTATAAGATAAGCTGGCTGGGTATAGGAGTCTTGGTTGACAGGGTATTTTCTTAGCACCTTGAATATTTCATCCTACACATTCTGGTCCCCATTGTTTCTGATGAGTAGTCAGGTATTAATTTTACTGTCATTCTCTTGTACACAATAAGGTATTTTTCTCTTACTAGTTTAAATGTTCTCACTTAACCTATGGCCTTCAACATTTTGATTACGATGTGTCTAGAGTTGAATCTCTGTATTTATTTTACTTGGAATTTGTTGAGCTTCCTGGTTGTGTATGTTGATGTTTTCTATCAAATTTGGAAATTGTGACAGGCTTTAAGACTTACTTCCATGTCCTGAAAGCAGAATCTCTGTGCTATGGAACTGAAACTAGAATAGGGTAAGATAGAGAAATCACTCTTCACCAGTTTTCACTCATATTCTCCCTGCAGAGAGGGAATTGGAAGGGTTTGGATGGGGTGGCAAGAACTGTTGCTGACAGTTGGCTGCCACCAGGGCCCCATATGATCTTCTGGAGCACAGACCTGGGGCAGATGGAATCTTCCAACATTCTCTGGATGCCAGATCCCCTCAGTATAGCTCCATGGGTCTAGGGGAAATGGTAGTTACCACTCAGCTGCTGTGCCTGCTAGAAAAACTGTTCTGCAGCTAACATCTGAATGCAAGAATGGATGCAGTACCTAGCTCGTGTTATTGCCTCCCACAGTTCTTATCAAATTTCCACATATTTTGTTAAATAAATACTTCTTACTTTATTGTAAGCCATTTGGTTATCTCCAGAGATTTTGAATGATTGTCCTGCTAATTTGACCAAGTTATTCACATTATGCTAGAAGTCTCACTCCAAGAAAAAATGTTTTTATCATACACATCACATCACATAGATATAGAAATTAAGCATTTCCCAATTTAACTGACATGAAATAATTTTTTAATTTTAATTTTTATTTTAATCACTGTTCAAGTACAGTTTTCTCCCTTTTACTCCCAATCCAGTCCTGCCCACCCATCCCTCCCAACTTCCCTCCCATTACCACCCACCCCCTAGTTTTTGTCCATGTGTCTTTTAACTTTGTTCCTGTAAACCCTTACCCTTTTCCCCTGAAATTCCCTCTTCTCTCTCCTCTGGTCACTTTCCACCTGTCCTCTATTTCAGTGTCTTTGACTATATTTTGCTTGTTTCTTTGTTTTGTTGTTTAGGTTCCTGTTAAAGGTGAAATCATATGGTATTTATCTTTCACTGCCTGGCTTATTTCGCTTAACATAATGCTTTCCAGTTGCATCCATGATGTTGCAAAGGGTAGGAGCTCCTTCTTTCTTTCTGCTGCATAGAATTCCATTGTGTAAATGTA